>JAXQGP010000220.1:0-32518 GCA_037040125.1 Kazachstania sp. M6911
CAAAAGGCTATGATGTCTAAACAAGCTTCTGGTGAGAACACTTCTGATTCAAAGTTATCAGGTCCAGGTATGTTCTCTTATTCAACAAAAGAATGTATCCTTTACAATTTAGGTCTAGGTGCTAAATCAACAGAATTACAATACGTTTATGAAAATGATTCAAAATTCCAAGTTTTACCAACTTATGCAGTAATTCCATTCATGCAATCAACAATTGCTTTAGATATGGATACTTTAGTTGATAATTTTAATTATACAATGTTATTACATGGTGAACAATATTTTAAATTAGGTTCTACTAAATTACCAACTAATGCACAATTGAAAACTGTTGCTAAACCATTACAAGTCATTGATAAAGGTGGTAAAGCAGCTGTAATTGTAGGCGGATTTGAAACTTATGATATCAAGACAAAACAATTGTTTGCTTATAATGAAGGTACATTTTTCATTAGAGGTGCCAAAGTTCCATCTTCAAAACAAATTAATAATAAAAGATCACCTTTCGCAATTGAAAATTTCAAAGCACCTGTTTCACTAACTCCAGATTTTGAAATTGAAATTCAAACTGATAAAGATCAAGCTGCATTATACAGATTATCTGGTGATTTAAATCCATTACATATTGATCCAGTCGTTGCTAAATCTGTTAAATTTCCAAAACCTATTTTACATGGTTTATGTACAATGGGTATTACAGCAAAAGCAATTTATGAAAAATTTGGTTCATATGATGAATTAAAAGTTCGTTTCACTAATGTTGTATTTCCTGGTAATAAATTAAAGGTTAAAGCTTGGAAAAAGGGTAATGTTATTATATTTCAAACAATTGATACAACTAGAGATGTTATTGTTTTAGATAATTGTGCATTGAAATTAGTTGACAAAGCAAAATTATAATGACTGTCACAATAATTTTTTTTATTATATATTCTTTCTTTTCTATTCATGTATATTAGGAATTACATATTGCAATGAAGACAAAAACCAAAAAAAATAAAAAATTCATATTAATGTTTTAAGGATAGTTTTTTTATATGTAGGAATATATAAATATATAATAATAAATAATGATAATTTTCTTTTTATTAGGAGGTTCATTTTCGCTTAATTTGGTCTATCCTCAGCAGGAATCTCCTTTTGCCAATTAGCACCAATTACTGGAATCTTACTAAATAAAGTTTGTTGAAATAATGGCCAACCTTCAACAAATACGAAGATACCAATTAATGATGAACCACCCCATAACATTAAATTTGGTGTATATGATGTTAAATTTTTAATATTTAATCTACCTAAATGTGGTAAAATTTTAAAACGTAATCCTGATGTGTACTAGTAATAAAGGTATGATAATTTAGTCTTGTTAGTAAAAAATGATACATTGATATAATTTGTGATATTGTTGTAATTTAATTTATACGTACTGCAACCATGTTTGTATATGTAATGTGATCTTTTATATGTGTATTTATCGATGTTTGGATCTGGGAATACAGTGAATTATAGTAACTTGTGTATATGTTGTTCTTATATAGTAAAGTTGATTATAATTAATAATATTTTCTTACCAAGGAGGATATCGGTCTAATACAATATAAAATAATTCCGTATCTGCCTAAACTTGAACCAGTTCCGTCTAAGACATCTAGCTAACCTTTATCGTAGTGGTAAAATTCTACTGGAGCAACGAATGATAAATTTGTGTGTGTGGTACAGGGATTTAGTTGTTAACTCCCCTCATCCCGATACCCCCTGTTCTGCGATGTGATTGGTTGGTGAGTGTCTGCCGCACCACGTAATTTGTCTGTTCCGAGCGGTTTTTACGGTAATTCTCACAGGGGCAGTGATGAGCCGTACTGAGGAATAGGGCAAGATAGGATATAAAATAGGGTATGGATTTTGTATTTACATTGACACCATGACACATTTTATAAAAGTGAAAGTTTCAATTTGTTGTATACACGTAATGATAGTGTAGAATATTATCCCATTGCTTATTAACTCTGTATAAGAATGTAATCTGTTGCTGGGCGCATTATGTGATATTGTAGAATGTAGTTTCCAAATAGTTCAATCTTCCTGACTGTTATTAAATATATTATATAGCCCTGTAAAGTATACTGCGGAACTTGAAATTCTAAGTAGAAGGAATTATTAACAAAAAAATAGTTCGCAGATAATTAATATTACAATTTCAACCATGTTTTGATGTCGAAAATGGGGAATCTTACCATACACAGTCTGCTACTGGAATACTAATTCAAATCACATTCAATTATAAACTGAAATGCCTACCTGTACACCATATTAAATTTAATACCCACTAAAGTGTAATTTAACTTTGAAACAGAAACGGTACTTAAACGAGAGTACTCTCTCTTTATTGTTCTTACCTTACGTAACAAACTCGAATCTATTCCTCGAAAAAGAAGGAAATAAAATAATGAGTGACTAACATCTAAATATCCAAAAAAATAATAGAACTATAGGCTATGCAAGTTAGCTTAGGGTCTTAAACTTAGAATAGCAATATATATGTCGTCCTTTTATGGATTATTTCGCATACATTTAATATTGTTGGCATTGGGGTTATCTGCAATTCTATAAAAATGAATCAGAGTTCATTATTTCATTTGTCATCATAAGTCACACATAATATATAAGAACTGTAAGAAAGCAGGATAGAGTTCATATGTTGATCAAATATTAATTGAAATTATTATAAGAAACAAGGGATACTTCTTCTAATTGCTCTCGATTGGTTACACAGGAAAGTATTGTAAATTCATTTTATTATTAGATTCCATTTCTTAAAAATAGTGTACAAAATATTATGTTATTATGATCAACGTATATTCGTCTGATCTTTTTGGTATACAAATTATAAAAATATTTTACAAATAATTTAGAGAAATGTAATATTTCAAATATGAAATTTCATTCTCTTTATATATTATTGGATTCACAATTTCGTGATTACAAATCTCCAATACTAGCTTTGTAGAAATTATGCATGATTCCAGATTACGTTTTTCTTTTTCTTTTAGATTGTTAAATATTGAACATTATCAAATTTATTATTGATCTACTTGTAATTCTTTCATCTTGTAAATTCCGACAGAAAGCTATGCCTGGTAAATTTTTAGAGACAGTTTTACAGCTTGTAAAGATAGAATTCTTATTTTGCATTTTTTAATTATATCCAAGAATACTTAAGCTTATTATAAATGTTATTTCTGGATAATCTATTGTCGCAAAACCTTTATCTCTAGCGCAGCGACTTGACCTACACGATATATGTTATGCTGATACTATAAAGTAGCCAACAATGTTTCTTATTCAAGACATATAAATTTGTAATATATTCAAATAAATGCCGTACTTGTCAGTTGGGAACCATATTTTAGATCTTTGTCAATTTAAATAGGGGTTTGAATTACCAATCCCTTAATATAAGACAAGGTTTCATATAGTTTTTTTAATCACTGAAAAGTGGGTAATAATATAGGAAAACTTAAGAACATTTTCCTTATTCATGATGTCAACGAAAATACATATGTTAACGAAAACTATTCATAGGACCAACTGTTTTTGTTTAAACTTTCTCTTGGGAAGCGTCGTCCAAATTTAATAATACATGCCCAATATTTCTCTACAACCGGTATAAATTAGAAATAATATTACCTAACAACCCTTCTATCATATTAAATTCTCAAATACCATAAAATAATAAGTTACAAATATTTTTTGTACTGATATTGATAGTGGATGAAGGACATATCTACCTATATTTCGTATTTTCTGTAATTATTTTTGACATATTTTATTTTTGACCGATACGACAAAATGGAACAATTGATATTATATCCATAGAATTAAACTTTACCCACTATAACCGGATTAATGGCCAAAAATAGTACAAAAATCTCAAAATGTAAAATTAATAATGTATGCTAGTATTTTTATGAAAAAACATAAATAGTAGACTCCATGGCCAAGTTGGTTAAGGCGTGCGACTGTTAATCGCAAGATCGTGAGTTCAACCCTCACTGGGGTCGTTTATTTTTTGCTCGGGCAAATTTTTATTTTCCTATTTGGGAAAATAGCCGGCAAGGTCATTTTAAACCGTTATATATGAAAATCTTGGAATTATAAAAGTCTTCATAGGTTGTTCAAACAGATTAGTGAAATAATATTATTTTTTGGAGATATAATAGAACGTAATAACTCCTAGTGACCTCCTCTTCACATCAACAAAATATATAGAGGAGAAAATGGTGTTTTGAAGGAAAGCTTTGTAGGGTATGAGAAACAAATTAGAGAAGAATATAATATTACACCGTTAGACAGACAAAGGGGATTTTAAAAAGTATATAACCTTTTAATTCAAACAGTCATGCTTACATTATTCCTAATTATTCTCTAACCAGAACTAGTTTGAGAACGAGAATTGAAATGTAATTACATATCATAGAGATTATTTTACTAGACGTAGATATTTACAAATATACTGCTGCCATAATTTCTGGATCACCATCTACGACCTAGGTACAATAATATTCCTGCAACTTTTTCATTTTACTAGGATTACAATTTTATTTATAGACTAATAAATTATATAGAATCGTATATGTTGTATATTAATTACTCTATCACGTCTATGGTGAAACATTTATCCAGAACTTCATGACCTCCTTGGTAATTTCATTACCACTAATTTCTGCAGAATCTCCAGGTAGGATAGATTCAAATTCTAGAAGGTTTAGTCCTTCATTCAAGTGAATATCGAATTTCTCATTGTGTGCTTCATTATCTGGTTGATTATCATGGTTATCATTTTGTGACTCCACACCTGCTGTACCATCATTATTAATATTTGGAATTGGTAAAACGGTTCTGGGTTCATTTCTAGGTCTGATTACATCGTTATTCAGATGTAACGTAGATCTTAATTTTGAATTTTTCACTTTTGTAATAACTGTTAAATATGTTTGTGTTGGATCTAATGACAATGAGTATATATTTTCATTTTGATTCATTTTACTTCCAATAAAGTTAAATTCTAACCAATTTTGATTACACGATGGTTTCGTACCTTGCATTGGATTAATACCCTGAATATATAAACCTTTGGATGTGAAAATTGAAACTTCTTCAATTAATGTGTACAATTTCTTATCCGTTTTAAATTGTTCAGATACAGAATCTTTTTTTAAGGATTTTAGAATATTATATTTTGGTGTCTCTAGTCTTTTATTGATTCTATCCGTTATCGTTGGCACCTTCTTTGTTTCATCGGCTTTCAGTTTCATAGACACTATATGTTCCGGACCTAAGAGATAATCCTCTGTTAGTATATTACGTTGGTAACCATTACCTAACCCCTCAACATGGTTAAAATCATCAAAATCATCATCTGATTCCTCATTAACAGTTGTTATTTTTTCATCGACTTTACGATGACCTAAATTTTTTTCATATTCATTAGGTTGAATATCTAAGACTATTTCACCATGATCTTTTAATTCCTTCAATTCGTTTAACATCTCTCGATATGAAGTGATAAAATATTCCAATAAAGCTTGTGCTGATTGGTAAATTAATGATGAAGAACTATTAAATACAAATGCATTGTCAAATACTAAATGCATTTCGGTAATAAAATCATAAATCTTTGGGTATTGTCCGTTGATTAAATTTGTTTTAATAATGTTCAATGCTGTAGGTCTATGTATAACTTCGTAATACTCAGGTAATTCTTCTTTATCTACAAGTTCCATAAAAGGTTCAGCTAACAAAAATTCATCATCATCAGCATCTTGTAAGTTTGCTTTTAGATCAGTGACAGCATCAGTTATTTTCTTGGCAGTTGCCTTTTCAACCTTTTCAAATATTGCCAGTAATTTTTCTTTGACTGAATCATTTATCACGTAATTTTTGTCGACATTCTTAGCCTTCAATGCTTCATATTCTATGTAATTAACCATTTGATAAGAATTTTTCACAATCAAACTATCTTCTTCATTATAAGATGCACAGTTCTTGGCTAATAATTCAACATCTAGTAAGAAATCTCTAGTACCATCTGCATATTCATAATCTCTATTTTTAATTTCATTAATTGAGATTGGTTGATCAATCTTGTAATAATATTGAGGATGAAATTTTCTACTTGGTAATTTAATGAAATCTTTGAAAATAATTGGATAACCTTCTCTTAGATGATCCAATGTATATGTGACAAAAGCATTAAATCTAGGGATTGACCATTCATCTCTAAATAATTCAGAATCTGGATGGAATGGATCAGAATATTCAATTGGTGGATTTGTACCACTTCTAACTAATTTTCCAGCAACATATTTTGTCGATTCTTCTTCGGTATCATCTTCAAGCTTTCTCTTCTTTGGAGGCATTTTTATATTGATTTTAGTCTGTAAATAGTGGTTTTATGTACTATATTAATATAAATATACACACTGTGGTATATAAATAATTATGTTCCAATCTATTCCGTTATATTTATAACCGAAAGGAAGTCATTCCCTTTTTCTAATCATCCTCTAACTGAAATTCTCATCTTAGTTCATTACAATGTTTACAGTTCGATAATCGTTCGCCATAGTAATGAAGTTGACTTATTTTGTTTTTCCACTAAGAAATTCAGAAACGGAAAATTTCACGTTGCTGCTGTCTCAATAGGACTGTCGTGCAACATGATAAAAAATTAGAGCTTTCTATCTTAGCTGACGACAATCTTATCTGATTCCTGATTCTTGTCTCGTATTAGGGATCCTAAAATGTTATTACAAGATCCCCTTTTGGTTTAACAGTTAACTGTTCTTCCAAACCCTTTGCTATCTTTTGATGCACATCCTTCAATTCGTTCTTCTCTTGCTCCGACAATTGTGTATTTGTATCCAATTGAACAAAATTAGCCTTGGATACAGGTAAATTTCCTGAATGTGATATAGTGTCCTGTATTTGATCATCCAGTAATCTACTATGCGTACTGTTTTGAGTTGTACGATTGTTATTTTTTAGACTTGCATTGTTGCTCATGATAGCTGCAAGATTTGAACTAACAGGTGCTAAATAATTATCTGTACCATCTTCTGTATCTGATCTGTCATCTGGGAAATGGGTTGAACTATCCATTAAATCTGTACCTTGTATAACAATTCCACTATTAGTTAACATAGATATATCAATCATCTTATCATTAGTATTATTCACAATTTCCCTCAATTGATTTTCTCTCGCTTGTGCTACCATTTCTTCTTCTTGAAGTCGCTGTTGTTCAGCCATATATGAGTCCTCCTCATTCTCAGCAGGGTTTGAACCATACCCAGCTTGATGTGCTCTTAGTAATGCTTCTTCTTCCTCGGAATTTCCTTTGTTACAACAACTTAGTACTGCACCCATCTCAAATTATAAAATAGCAAATAAAAAGTTATCTAGGTATCAATAATAATGTGTTCTGAACAATATATCAGTTTCCAATTGTACTTATCAACGGTTGACAGTTGCACAAACCACTTACAATCTAATATATCAACTGAAATAACATCAACTGGTTCCTTCCAGTTTCGTTATCTTCCTTAATTTGTTTGCACCATTGAGGGTAACAATTTTTAGAGTGGACCAGTAACTTATTTTATTCCGAGCAGAAAATCGAATTTTGCGGAATGAAAGAAACAATCGGTAACAGCGAGTTGAATATTGTGTTATAATAGGGTATAACTTTGAGTCGTATTTCTAATGTATACAGTGCAATGTCTAAGGTAAGAGTAGTAGAATAACTCCTGATCCTTTGTGTGACTGATAGAGGTATATACTGAACTGTAAATATAGCTTACCCCCATCAGAGTTAAGATTTGGAACGATAGATAAATCACAATGTCAAGCGTAAGGATAATTACAAGACCAAGTGTACGTTTAGCACGTATCCCGATTGTACAAAATAGACCAGCATTGGTAAGATCATTACATACCTCCAATGTACGTTATGATTTCTTTTCATGGCTTAAGGATAAGAGAAAGAGTAAAAAAGAACCAGTAAAGAGTACGAAAGAAGTGATCAGTGAGATTGAATCTGGTAACGATGTTGCTGAAAAAAATGAAAATATCAGTACATTAGAACTAATACCTGAAAATTTTATTGGTACATTTGACAAGAAGAGAAACGTTATCCCATTAGATACTGTACCATTTAACAGATGGTTGAATGTAGATAACATTACCACAGAAGATGCATTAAATAAAGTAATATTGGATAGTTATAACGAAGTATTTGGTACCCAGTTAACTGAAGTAGCTGATAAGACACTAGCCGACACCTTCACAGATATTACACAGAAATTCACGTTTACAAAATTATTACAAATAAAATCTGGTTACATTTTATCTGATTATCAATTCACAATACTGGCCTCCCCAAATTCTTTCAAAGAATACTATTTGAAGGAATTTATCTCCGGTAAATCTTTAAGATTTAAGGAATCTGAACCAAATGCTATTCATTTAGATGGAAATTCATTTAAAGCACCAAATATTCGTGTTATTGAAGATATTCCAGCTAAGGATGTGAGAATTAAGTATAGGAGATTAGTAACTGAAGTCGATGAATTAGAAAAGAAAATCACTACGGACGCAATCGAGAATGCAAAACAATCATAATAATGTAGTATTATATTACTCTGCGATTTAAAATATATTTATGAACCTAATAAGAAACCATATACTTTTATTTAAGGATTAATTTCTCACTTTTATACGATCTGTATATTCAATACCATGTAAATACACAATAAAAAGATATTGTCAATATATATAATTTTCCCTTCCCAAGATACTGCTATACGTTTCGTTATTGTGCTACAATCATATTTATTTTTTCATTTTCAACAGGACAGTAACGTTTTGGGAAAACGAAGTGTCACACAAATAATTTCTTCAAGATATGAATTCTTTCTTTAAAAGTTACAAAACAACATTACTTTTCAAATATTAAGTAATATATAAGGTTTAATTTTGAAAGTCTGGAATAGTATCAACTAGTGACAAACCCAGATATTCTAAATATGTTTTCATCTGTGATATTGCCATATTTGAAAATATGGGCAATAATTTTTGTCTACATCCAATCAAATGTAGTACATGGGAAAAAACTACCGGATTCTAATGTCTTACATTCCAATGAATATTGTACTGGATTTAATGAACAAAATACAGCTCCATTTTTGACACATTACGTATGTTTTAAAACAGACTTTTGATACTTTCAGAGAATTAAATAATACTAACAAAAATATTTTAGGATAAAACTATGAATGATTGTATATCACAACATTTCGAAGATCAATTTGAATTTTGTAAATCATGTATTATATTGACTGAAGAAAATTCAAAGAAAACAAATAATTGTTATTGTGTTCAATGTGCAATGAGCGCTCTAATTAATAACTGTCTCACCAATGAAGATTTCGACCAAAAACAACTACCAAGATTACAAATGTTAATTGAACAATTTCAAGATTTGACTGCTGCTGAAATATTATCCAAAGAACAACTGGAATATCCCCAAAAAGACAATAATGACGTTAAACTACAATGTAGACAACCATCAAAAAGAGAGAAATCACATTTAATTGAATCCCTATTATACACTCTACAAATTACAAAAAAGAATTTAAAGGGTATAAGGAATAGAGGTAAGAAAATGATTCCTAATTGGAGAAGAAAGGATAAAAATGATCAAAATGTGGCTGATGTAATCACAATTACTGCAACTACTACAGTACAACCATCATCAACAAATGCTTTTACAAAATATTGGCCTGTGGAAGAAATAACAACTACAAATGAAGTGACCATAGGAGATTTTGATAGTCCTGACTATACCGTAAAGACATTCATAAGACGTCGTCCTCGTACAACTACAGAAACTGAGACTGAAATCGAAACAGAGCTTGCAACTGAAACAGAGACAGAGACTGAAACAGAAACAGAAACAGAAACAGAAACAAAAACAAAAACAAATTTCAGGACTAAAACTAAGACAACTACAGAAACAGAACGCAACGACAGGTCTTTCAATACTGACGAAATTAATACGATTACTGAAACTGAAACTGAAACTGAAACCGAGACCCAACTAGAAACTGAAACCCAGTTGGAAATCCAGACAAGAACAAAAACGAGATTAATAGTTGCTACAGAAACTCACACGACATCAAAAACCAAAATTAAGACACAAACTAGTATAACACATATTACTTATGTTACAGGTGTTATAACAACGAAGATTGAAAATACAAATTCTTTATCGACAAATGAATCTATACCTGAAATTACCGAAAGCTTTTTGATCTCATCTAGTCTATCGAAATATCCAACTATCGAGAAAAGAACCAAAACTAAAACTAAAACTAAAACCAAAACAGAAACAGAGACAGAAAGGGAAACCGAAACCGAAATCGAAGTTGAGACAGAAACCGAAACCGAAACTGAAACCGAAACCGAAACTGAAACAGATACCCAAACCAAGACATTCACACAAACGAAGACATCGACAGAAACTGTTCACCATATTCAAACTATAATTGCGTATATTACTGCGACTGACTTTGAAACGAAGACAAAGGAAAAGACAAAGACAAAGTATAAATACATCTTTGATACCGTTACCGAATCATATTATCAAGGGACGACACAAATAAAATACAAACATGATTTTGTAACAAAGACAGAAACTGAAGTTGAAGAAAAAACTAGGATTATTAAAATTCCGAAGACTACAATTACAGATTATGATACTGACACCGAATATGTTACAGATACAGAAACTAAATACAAATTGAAAACGACGACAGAAACGACGACCAAAAAAATCTTCAAATTCAAAAAGAAATTTAAGACTGTGACAATGACAGATCACACTACTACAACAGATACTGCTAGTACGACAACAACTAAGACTAAAAAAATATGGATTCCTCGGGTTAGTACGGTAACATTACTGTCAACAACAACTTTCACGACTACGGTGACGAGCACCGTCACAACAGCAGGTCCTGGTTTAGCTTTTGGGAATCGTATGTTTTCAGGCTCACATCCAAATTCTGGACTTCGTTTCAAAATATTCAACTCAACAAATGGAGATGATATAGAAAATGTAATAAAAAAACCAATCAATACTAAAGATAAGAAGGATAAATATGATGATAATGATGATCCATTGTTCCGCAAGACTGACCAGTTATCTAAGAGAGCATTATCTAATGGGACTACTCAAAACACTAATTTTTCTGAATATATAGTTGCAAATTATACTAATAGAACGAATAATTCAAATCAACTGTTCCCAGTTACTTCGGGTACCTTTTCAATGAATAATCAGAAGCATCTTCCAGCTGCTATCTTCGTGTCATTTTTAACACTGGGTACCATCATGTTTCTAACTAACATTCAACTTTTAAAGAACAGCAATAATTTTCAACAACAAACTAGATTATCAGATGTAAGTAATAAAAGATTGAATGAAGTAGTAGATAAAGTACCTAATAAAACATCGAGAGGGAAGAAATCAAACCAATCTAACTTTAACTTTCTAATTACAGAAAAGTTTGTGAGGGACTTAAGTGTGGATTGATGATAGTTAGCCAGAAATTGAAGTAACCCACATACAAATGTATATTTCTTTCATTGCATAAATAAATAAAATATAATTCTGCTATTTGTTAGCTTCTTACTCAAACATTTTGTGACATTTTCATTGTTCCGAGGGAGCCAGATCTTCGGACAAAATTGTTATTTTTCGAGAGATAATACATTCTATAGTTTCTAGGCACTAGATGTATATATAGATCAACTAAGATATAGAACTTGTTTGAAAGATATACAGATTCCATGGTTCTGACAACACCCAATTATGAGCGAAACCAAATTAAAATGTTGCAGGGAATTATATGACAATTTGACCAATTGGAACGGATACTTGACCTTGAAGTTAGAGTTTGCGCCGGATCAGCCTGGATTCGAGAAACAACTATTCTTTATGAATGAAGATTCTAATGATGATACTGTAGAATTGGTTTGCTTTAAGAGTACGATTTTAAAACTATTTATGGAGGCTCATAATTATCTGGATGAACACATACGTAAAGGGAGTAGACCAACAAATATCTGGGATACATACTATATGACTCTGGGTTATATGTTAACAACACCTGAGAACAAAATGATATTAGATATACATGAGGATTGTCTTTTAACTCTCATATCACAATCTATTGATACGAATGAGATACTGGAAAAGGAGCTTTTCTTTGTCCAAACCCTACTGACATCGACGAGGAATTCATTAAATAAATCGTCATCAATGTGGTATCTATATCGAAAACTTTACATTTTAATGGATCAAAAGAATGTCATAAATGAGGAGTTATTGTTAAAATACTGGATTAGTACATTTAGAAATTCTGCTGAACTACATGTATCGAATTATTATTGTTGGAATACGTTACGTTGGTTTTTTGATGTTATACCATCTTGCGATGCAAAACAGGCAATATTTGAAATGACAAAATCATTCTGTTTAAAGCATTTGTCAGATTGCTCTAGTTGGGATGCATTGGGGTACATTGCTTGTCAGACTAAAAATAAAAATTGTTATAATACTGAAAATTACCAATTTTTGAGGATGCGATACGACAACTATCAACCAAATTACGACGAATCTAAGGGACATTCAAATGATAGAATCACACTTATGATTAAACCGCAGCCATTGATTGACGAAATCACCAATTTTATAGATTCATTACATATAAAAGATTGGACGATATTTCTATGCTTATTGAGGATAGTCATAACTTATAATCTTCACGATTCTGATTTTATACAAATGTGGAAGAACGACATTAATTCATTTGAGAACATACATGGCCAGGTTAAGCTTAAAAATGGTTCACCATCAGTTCCGGAGAGAGAAAAGGATAATTTATCTGTATCCAATGGATTCCTTCACTTTGGATGGAAGAAAGTATTCCTCAATAAATTAAAAAGAAAAATAGCTTTTGAATGACTTGGAATCTCATTAGATGCATATCCAATCGCTAAATGAACTATATTGACTTCACGCATACTAATATTTATATACAAACTTCAAACCTTATGTATAGTTTATTTTATTATTAAGTACAAAATGAAGCATATGATTAATGAATTCACAACTTTTACTGTATTTAAGATGAAAATGACTTTAAAGTAATGTTATATATATCTTATTTATACTAAATACTGTCCAATAGTCTCCCAATGTCATAAACAAAAAAAAAATCATCCAAAAAATATTTCTTCAGTTTTCATGTATCATGCTGCAGCAGTCTGGCCAATTGCTGAAGTAGCAGTAGCATCTATTGAGCGTGCATCAGATTTTGGTCTTTTTGTTCCTGATTCATCGTCATTCTCCTTGCTTCTTTTACTTTTCTTTTTCTTGATGGGTCTATTTTCATCTTCATCATAAACTTCATCTGGTAAATCGTATAACTTAACGTACCTGATGATCAGAGAGAAAATATTATTGTCTTGAAATTCTTCATTAAAGTTACGACATAGATTGAAATATTCCGCACATGGAACATGAATATCAACTTTTTCCTTTTTATTTTCAACATTAACATCCAGTCCGATATACATGGTAGTTAGATACATTTTATCTTTTTCTTTTATGGATTCATCATCTTTATTATCATCAGTAATTTTTATTAAATTTTGTAATTTATTTTCTGTCTTATGAGAACCGTAATTTTCTAGTATATTTTCTACATCGTTCTCATTATCGTAACAATATGTGGTACCGAATAACGCAGGGAATGGATGTGCAATATTTATACCTGCTAATGCTTCTAACTTTAAGACTAACAATCTCAATTTACTCTCAACAAGACCCGTCCATTTCAAATGTTGTTCATCATCACCCTTTGTAGTTACAGCGACGGTCAAATAAAACTTATATCTATGGAAAAAATCATGCTTTTCAAATAAATTATTCCAACTTTGTTTATTAGAGAAGATATCATTAGTGACTTTAATACCTTTTTCGAATTCACTTAGAATAACTTTTTTGGTAGAATCTGAAATATTATGGGTAGCACACATTGATGGATAAGCTGGTGTAATTACAGGCATTCTATGTGATCTATCTTGAGCATAAATCTTTGGATTCCATACACGTACTTGTAAAGGACCATCTTCTATAGGTTTTAATACGACAGGTTGTGGCCATTTCCATTCTGAGTAAATTTTAAAGAATCTATTCAATATTACTGCAGAACATGCATTTGGATACAGTTGACAAATTCTTGCTACCAACATTGCCCAAGCAACACCACCTGGGAAACCGAAGACATTACCATAAATCCCACGTCTATTAGCCCAAATTTTAATTGCTCTTAGTGCTATTCTAAAGACACTTGTCTTTGGTACTAATTCTAAAATTTCGTCTGTAACTCTGGTACCATTCAAAGCTCTTAAATCCTTTTCATCTAAGTTTCTTAATAGATTTTTATCACTTAACGTTAAAGTAATTGGAACTTGTGCAACATCTAATCTAGCACATAATAAATCAATTGAGATCCCACTAAATTTGATCTTAATTACAGGGACGAAAGCATCTGGAACAGGAGCAATTTCATCTAATTCGGGTCTTTCTCTTAATAAAGAATCGAATACAGTAAAGAAATCCTCTCTCATTATATGTTTTGGTACTACCACTAAAGTATCAATATCACTACCTGGTCCATGAACACCTAATTTATAAGAACCGAATGTAAAGATTTTACCACCTGCATCCTTTGCCATCCCATCTGACATATTTTTCTTCTTAGAGACTTGATAAACAAATTTTTGTGCTAATTCTTGTAAAGTCTTCAAAATTTCAACTCTTTTCGCAGTTTCTGCTTCCGTTTCAAAAGAACCCTCTTTCTTTAACTCTTGAATCAATGCATCGTTTAATTTATTCTCTGGAGCTGTAGGTCCAGCTACAGAAACAGGACCTGTAATACCATAAATTTTCTGATAATTCATCTTCTTGTTGTGTTTCTCAATTACAATTAATACACGATAAATTTGAGTTATATGCTCTAAGTTGTACTTTCCACAAACTGGTATGTGGTTGCTAACACAGGCTAAGTTTAGTTACTGATACAATTCTATCCGTTGAAGTATATGCTCTCATGGTTTCTTGATGATTGATGTTATGTTCTTCTTTTTTTGAGTGTCAATCAGTTTCCCTTGTAATTTATTTTCGTTGTGACGGACCCAACAACACACATACAAATAGACGTTTATAACAGTAAAACAGAAAATACATACATAAACATACTTTTATTCAACTTAAAACCATAAAATAGACCAGATTTCTAATTTACTGATCTTATAATCTATGAATGTGCTCTTTACATATAGTTAACTTGTATAATATTGGTGGGTCGTACATAGCGACAGAATTTTATGCGCCTCTAAATATCCCGTACAATACAACATCCGAATACGCGTTGGGCTGTGCCGATTTTGTAGTGTCGTTATCCCGAAATTCTTTGCAAAGGACAGAAACGGTTCGAAGAATAGAGATTTATTGATATGATTTAAGTGTCAATAGGAGTAGTTCAGTAAGGGTTTATTAACATTCGCAGTTTATTTTTGATATCTTGTTAGTGAACTGTATCTATCTACTGACCCAAGTAACAAGCGAGACAATATGGATGAACAATTAATCTCTACAATTAATAAATTACAGGATGCTTTAGCTCCATTAGGTGGTGGTTCTCAATCACCAATCGATTTACCACAAATTACTGTTGTTGGTTCTCAATCATCTGGTAAATCTTCCGTTTTAGAAAATATCGTCGGTAGGGATTTCTTACCTAGAGGTACAGGTATTGTCACTAGAAGACCATTAGTTCTACAATTGATCAATAGAAGAACAAAGGGTGCTGCATCTACTAATAAAAGTAAGGACTCTACTGGTTCTGTCACCAATGAACTATTAGATTTAGACATTAGTGATTCTAAGAAACCCGAAGAAAAGAAGGACGATCATACAAGTGGTCAATCTGAAGATAACAAAGAAGAATGGGGTGAATTCTTACATTTACCAGGTAAGAAATTTTACAATTTTGATGAAATTAGACAAGAAATTGTTAGGGAAACCGATAAGGTTACTGGTGCCAACTCAGGTATATCTCCAGTTCCAATCAATCTAAGAATATATTCTCCTCATGTCTTAACTTTAACATTAGTCGATTTACCAGGTTTAACTAAAGTTCCAGTCGGTGATCAACCTGCTGATATTGAAAAACAAATTAAAGATATGTTATTGAAATACATTTCTAAGCCAAATGCAATTATTTTATCAGTTAACGCTGCCAATACAGATTTAGCTAATAGTGATGGTTTGAAATTAGCTAGAGAAGTCGATCCAGAAGGTACAAGAACCATTGGTGTCTTAACTAAAGTTGATTTAATGGATCAAGGTACCGATGTTATTGATATCTTAGCAGGTAGAGTCATTCCATTAAGATATGGTTACATTCCAGTTATCAATCGTGGTCAAAAGGATATCGAACATAAGAAGACTATTAGAGATGCTTTACAAGATGAAAAGAATTTCTTCGAAAGTCATTCATCTTATAGTTCAAAGGCTCAATATTGCGGTACTCCATATCTAGCTAAAAAATTAAATTCTATCTTATTACATCATATTAGACAAACTTTACCAGATATTAAAGGCAAAATTGAAGCAACTTTGAAGAAATACCAACAAGAATTAATGAACTTAGGACCAGAAACTATGGATTCTGCAAGTTCTGTTGTATTAAGTATGATTACAGATTTTGCTAATGAATATAATGGTATCCTTGATGGTGAAGCAAAAGAAATTTCAAGTCAAGAATTATCTGGTGGTGCCAGAATTTCTTTTGTATTCCATGAAGTATTCAAAAATGGTGTTGATTCCCTAGATCCATTTGATCAAATTAAGGATTCCGATATTAGAACAATTATGTACAACAGTTCTGGTTCTGCACCATCATTATTCGTTGGTACTGAAGCCTTTGAAGTCTTAGTCAAACAACAAATTAGAAGATTCGAAGAACCATCTCTACGTTTAATCAATTTGGTATTTGATGAATTAGTACGTATGTTGAAACAAATTGTTAGTCAAACTAAATATTCAAGATATCCAGCATTAAGAGATGCAATCTCTAATCAATTCATTGATTTCTTAAAGAGTTCTATGATTCCAACCAATCAATTTGTTGTAGATATCATTGAAGCTGAACAGACTTATATCAACACAGCACATCCAGATTTATTAAAGGGTTCACAAGCAATGGCTATGGTTCAAGAAAAATTACATCCAACTCCACAAGTTGCCGTTGATCCAAAGACTGGTAAACCATTAGCTAATCAACCAAATGCAGCTGCTGGTAACAAAAATATGAATGGTTCCGTTGAAGAAAAATCCGGTTTCTTTGGTGGTTTCTTCAGTAGTAAAAACAAAAAGAAATTAGCTGCTTTAGAGTCTCCACCACCTGTATTAAAGGCTACTGGTCAAATGACAGAAAGAGAAAATATGGAAACTGAAATTATTAAATTATTAATCAACAGTTATTTCAATATTGTTAAGAGAACAATTGCTGATATTATTCCAAAATCTATCATGTTAAAATTAATTGTTAAAAGTAAGACTGATATCCAAAAGGTTTTATTAGAAAAATTATATGGTAATCAAGATATCGAGGATTTAACTAAAGAAAATGATATTACTATTCAAAGAAGAAAGGAATGTAAGAGAATGGTTGAAATATTGAGAAACGCTAGTCAAATTGTTTCAAACGTTTAGATAGAGTATGATTTAAAAAAGTTCATCGAGAAGGATACTGTCACAGAAGTTGTTTCTTCTATGTTTCCTTTTTATATATGTATAAATAATAAATAATCTAAAATATATATGTATGATATCAAAATAACATATTTATTAAGAAGAACCAATCAAGATTGGGATATAACGTCATTGTCAACCCTTGCTGAGTAAGCAATCCGGCTTAATATATGACTCTAACGGGATCAGAATGTCATCACCAACAACTTGCATCAAAAGTTACGTAGTCGTTGTTTCATACAAAATCACTACCGAATACGCAATTGCACGTGCAGCTTCGTTATTTTCGCGACAAGGCATTTTCTTAAATTTGTCAGTGCGACAGCGTGAAAATGTATCAAATGTCAGATGTTTTTATTGTTCGTTAATTGAGTCAGTTGAAGTTGCTGAACCACCACACATTACAGACAACAGAAACTTAAAATGGCAATTTGTTATGGGAATCGAGCTCCATGATATGAAGGCGTATTATGACAGCCGTGGGAAGTAACACAGTTCTGTGTTAGTCTACTAACTATGTCTCAAGTTATCGATCGTTAACAGATCGATTCCTGTATATGTGATATATATATAAATAAAGATGTCTTTGTCTGATTAAATTATTATCACTTATATGCTTTCTTATCTTTAGAGTATATTTTGCTTACTACGATAATATACCAATTCACCTTAAACAGTACGAACTTATAAAAAATGGCTACTAATATTACATGGCACCCAAATTTGAGTTACGATGAACGTAAGACTCTAAGAAAACAACATGGTTGTACCATCTGGCTAACAGGTTTAAGTGCTTCAGGTAAGAGTACCGTTGCATGTGCATTAGAACAATTATTATTACAAAAGGGTCTAGCTGCATACAGATTAGATGGTGATAACATTAGATTTGGTCTAAATAAAGATTTAGGTTTCTCTGAAGCTGATAGAAATGAAAATATCAGAAGAATTAGTGAAGTATCTAAATTATTTGCTGATTCTTGTACCATTTCAATTACTTCATTCATTTCCCCATACAGAGTCGATAGAGACAAAGCTAGAGAATTACATAAAGAAGCTGGCTTGAAATTTATCGAAGTTTTCGTTGATGTTCCAATTGAAATCGCCGAACAAAGAGATCCAAAGGGTCTATACAAGAAGGCTAGAGAAGGTATTATCAAGGATTTCACAGGTATCTCTGCCCCATATGAAGCCCCAGAAGCCCCAGAAGTACATTTAAGAACTGATTTAAAGAGTGTTGAAGAATGTGCCAACATTATTTACGAATATTTGCTTAGAGAAAAAGTTATATAATTGGCCAATAAATTGAACATGAATGAATGATCATGATATATAATGTTTACTTTTGTTTTCTCAATATTTATTAATGGCAATTAATATTGCACCATGTATAGATCCATATTTAATAATAAGAATATTTTGTCACCATAATTTACAATGATTTTCAATTTATATTCTAATCTCATTATATTAAAATTATTTCACAATGTAGTATCTCATTTGAACTAGAATATCGTCCACAACTGCGATTTTCTGTAGTTATTTTATTACATATATTTCATTACTGTCTTTTCAAACTATCTAAACGGGCTTGCAGATCGCTATCAGGGTCTGAAGATGCACCACCTGGTCCAGCATGTTCTGTAACTAAAGATCTGGCGTTTGCTACTTGGTTGGTATCCTCGATTCCAGCTGCAGAACCTAACACTCCGCTTGGAGCGTTAGTTAGTTCTGTATTCAAATCAACTCCAATCTCATCTAATACCTTATTAACGATTTCATCTGCTTCCTCATCTTCATTAAATTCATCATCTTCCATTACACCGTCGATTGCCTCATCAATAAATTCTTGTCTTTGATCCATTAATTCATTTTGTTTCTCAAATTCCATAGAAATCTTTTGTAATTGAGGTAAATTCATAGATCTGTTCATACCTGCTAATAATACAGTAGCTTCACGCATAGAATTACTCATTTGATCACTACTTCTCACAGCTTGTATTCTTAATGAAATAGCTTGTAGTTGTGTTTGCATATTATTAAATTTAGAGACATAACTTCTTGTACGTACTAAATCCTTAGCTTTAATCTTAGCTGCACTGATTTGGTTATTCTTAGCTGCCTTCTTAATATCTAAGGTAAGCTTCTTCTCTTGAGCTTCTAACTTCCTCTTCTCTCTTTCTAGTTCACGTTGTGTTCTTTCCAACGCTCTCTGATTCTTCTTAAGTCTTTCTTGCGGTGTCAGGCTCTTACCAAACACCCACTCAAATAAACTCATATTTATATCTTAGATAGTTGTTATTAAACTAATAAAGTATAATAATTTATGGTAGCTGTCAGTACTTAAGTATGTAGTAGTAACCTTTCCTTTAAACAGAAAGGGGTTGATACAGTGTAATAGTCTTCGTTGAACTGATACTGTAACAATCTTAAAGAATTTTCTTAAGGCGAAGACTGGACTGAAATTTTTGTTAGCGCAGCAGGTAATGCATCCCACAATTTTTTAGACTGTGAACTATATTGAGATTACTTATAGCAAATAATCGTATTTGGCAATAGTAACACTAAATAAATGAATTAAAAAGATAATCAACAGTTAATTATCAACTAGAATGTCATTTAGATGTGAAAATGAAAATTTAGGGATCCACGGAAGTCACAATCACAATCACAACCATGGACATCACCATGGCCACGATCATGATGATGAGGCACCACTACCAACTAATTCAGAACAATCATTATATACATACGTAGATAACACGAAAATAAAATTGTTAAACGCTATCAGGATGACACATGGAGGAAGGGCTTCTACGTTGAACACGAGTTCTGTTTTCATTAAGGATCAAGATAGTCGGTTCAAGATCGATACATGGTTACAATCTGATACGGATTGCCAAATGGTGATACATATTCCATTCACATCAGTATGCAAGATCGATTCTATTATTCTAAGATGTAATAAACCTAAAATAAGTGATGAATTTGATGCTCCAAAGACTATAAATATCTATAAGAATTGGAGACGTAACGTTAACATTGATTTCAATACATTAAATTCGAAACGTGTAAAAATTGACACAACTGTAGAGTATCCTGAATCAATTGGTATAGATCCAACTTCAACCGATGTAATAAATGAAGATGAATCAAGTATGATTGAATTTCATCTCCCAAAGGCAAAATTCAATGATTGTCAATCAATTACACTTTTCTTCAAGGATAATTGGTCTGATGATGAGGATAATTTAGTTAAGCTTTATTATTTGGAAATTAGAGGTAGTGTAAGTGGTAAACTAAGAAAAGATGACACTGTTCCAATAATGTCAGTTTATGAAAGTACTCCAAATCCCTTAGATCATCAAAAAGTAGAATCTGACAAAAATAACGTCAACATAGGTATGTAATACGGTTAGAAAGTAGATGTACAAATAGGTCATCTAAGGTATATATAGATGCACGTTAATAGATTTGCAGGATACAAAATACACTGACGTTACTAATAACTGAAGTCGAGGGGACCCTTTAATTAATTGAAAGTCTGTCCAGGATTTGGGCCGAAATCAAAATGCGTAATTAATTACGATCGTTGTATTCATATATACGTATATATATATATATCATCTCAAAATTAAATAAATTTGTTCTTAAGTACATATATGTCACTTTGTAATTGTTTATTCAATAACTGAAATATCTGTTTCAACGTCATTCAGAAAAAATACCTTCCCACATTTCATTAGTGAAGTGTCATCAACTGATAGATGAAATTACATATTGTTATTTATTCTCTGCGTCTACGTTAATACAAACATCCTCACGGGCAGTTTCAGGCTGTGAAAGTTTTATTTTAATATAACACATGCGATCACAAGTATATATATATGTATGTAAAATCATACCTCTCTTCAATGACCCAAAGTAAATATAGTGGACCAATTATTTAAATCACAATTAACAAACTTCATAAAATAGCCTTTCGATATCATTCTTTTTATGATACAAAAAATGGTTAATGATCACGGTGGAGTCGGTTACTGTCCGTTGTATCTTTTAGAAGATATTACATTTAAAAGTGAAATCGACAATATATTACATTCTCCGGTATTCTCTCCGATAAAAACCACCTTGAATATTATGATGACAAATTATTAATCTTTTGAGCAGAATATTATACAATTTAAATAACTATAATATATTAAAATAAAATATATCTCAAAATTTGAATTTTTAATTAGGTTAAATATTCAAACATTGCATCAGAATTTCAACAATTAATAGGTTTCGTGGTCTAGTCGGTTATGGCATCTGCTTAACACGCAGAACGTCCCCAGTTCGATCCTGGGCGAAATCAATTAATGTTTCTTTTTTCAATTTGAAATTGTGATCACGTGGCCACACTGAAAACGCCGTACGACTTCAATTTTTTTTTCAAGAACTGATATAACACTTGTCTTTCGTATCAATCTTTTTATTGCTATAATCATTACCGTTAATGGAATGAAGCCTCCGATAATTAAGATACCTGATTCTAACAACTGTTATATATTCATATTAATGTCCCCTTTGTAAACTTATTTGTAATAATAATAATAATAATATCTACTCTATTGTCTTCGTTTCTTTTGTCCGCAGTATAGTCTTGAACGGTATGGCACGGAGACGTGGAAGGATGAGAAAATTCAAATTAGTAAAACCAAACCATCGACAAAACTCGTGGATAATACATACAGGTGAGAAAAGTGAGAGGGAGGGACTTAATAATCATGATTAGATTTAGTTTCAGATTCTAGTTTGATTACATAAATCTAACTTTCTTTTAAAGATCTTATTAGAGTCATCTTAATCTATACATAAATAAAAACTATTAAATATAACAAGAACATTAAACGTAACAAATATATTATATAAGTAAAATGGTGGAAAAATTTGATGGGTCGGTAGATCTGGAGTCATTCCTTCATAATAATGTTAATGAAAGTGAATTTTTTGATAATAAAAATTATTCCAATAATAATAATATACAGAATAATAATAATGTAAATATTGATTCACTGAATAATACATTTTTTGGACAAGGTAGTAATTTAGATTATAATAATAATAATGATAATGATGGAAGAGCATGGATGAATGGATTGGAAATGCCAGAATCTGCTAATAATTATACTCCAGTAAATAATAATTCAAGTGATATTAATTATAATAGTAATAATGGATTATCCAGAGAAGGTAATGCGTCTTTAAATTCGTTATCTCCTACCACAAATCAATCATTTCCAACTCCTAATAGTAGTCATAATGGTAATAATGATAAAGTACAGGCAGAAGAAGGTCCAGATAAAAAGAAAGCACAAAATAGAGCTGCTCAAAGAGCTTTCAGAGAAAGAAAACAAGCGAAATTAGTAAATTTAGAAAAACAATTAGAAGCGAGTGAAGCTAATAAAGAAGCTTTACAAAAAGAAGTAGAAGAATTAAGAAAGTTAAATCAAGAGATTCATGCAGAAAATAGAACACTTTTACAAAGAAACGATAAAGGAAATACTAGTAATGATAATCAAATTGAAATTAATGGTACTTCTAATAATTGGGACAACCAATACATCTCTGAACAACTTCTTGAGAAACATATTGTTCACCAAAAAAGAGATAATTTCTATAAAGATTTAATGGCTCAAGTTGAAGAAACTAATAAGAAACATGGCCAAAAGGTACAGAATAGAACTTACGAAGATGATAGTGGGAATACAATATTAACAATTCCAGCTACTTGGGAATATTTACAAAAAAATTTCGGTGACGAGATTGATATTATACAAGTAATTAATATGTTAAAGGGAAATGAGGTCTGTCATGGTGCTGGGGGTGCATACCCAAAAGTTTTAATCGATAAAGCTATTCAATATATAATGGAATCTGAACAATAATAAACGGGAACAAAAAAGAAAAAGCATACCAGGATCAACACAAGGAAAGTAGACCCAGCTGTGGGCAGTTATTATACGAAAATAACACAATATGATACCAGCTTAACTAGAGATATCTAGATGAACCGAGAAGAGAATTTATGGTTGACGTGAAAATGTACACACTACATAGAAGACATGTGAAGAATTATTCAGATGTACACCACTTTATACTATTATTTTCGTATATTTACAAACATTACGGAAGTACATTATATTAACATATACGATTGTGTTACATATTTTTTTTATATCATTAATTAAAAATAAATATAAGATACCTCATTCAAGATCTCTTTTGACTTACTTAGTTCATATAGCTGATATCGTTGATCATCATTTTTTTTGAAGATCGTGCTACGCAGTTGTTTACACGAACTGGAAAAAATATAAACTAAACAGGATGTTGATAAACAATACATCTTGAAAATAAAAATTATAAAACAAGACAATCGAGGAAGATACAGTAAATCCAGAAATAGAAGGAAAGAACAGTTCCATATATTAAATGCAATCGAAGAACAAGGTTTCTCCAGTTTCGTAATTCAATTCATAATCTTTTTACATTTATTTAAGTGAGATTTTACCGCATGACAGGAGGCAATAATAATAAAGCAGAAAATGATCAACAGTTAGAAAATGATACCATTGTGGATGATCTAAAATTATGTCAATTGATTGAAATGTTTCCAGAAGTCTCATCTGAGATAATTACAAACGCTTTAAGGAGCTCGAAGAATGATATTGATTTGGCTATTTCCTTTATACTCAGTGACGATATGATGGACAACCTACAGATCAAACAAGTTGTGGATGAAAATAACGAGTCTAAATCAGAAGCAATCAATCCCAAATTAGCTGAACTGTATGAAATGTTTCCAAAGATCAACTCCAGTATTATAAGAAGTTATTTCGATTCTCATAAAGAAGATCTGAAGAAAACTATATCAGAATTATTAGATTACGAAATTCTATCAAAAGAAGATATACAAGATCAAAAACGTACTGCAAATTTTATTAAAAATTCAAATAAGGGGGATAATATATCATCATGGGGTTCGACGCATGATAAAATAAATTTAATAACACAATTTACAGAAATGGACGAAATTAACGCTCACAAATATTATCAAGAGAACCACATGAATCCAATTATGACAATTATTGATATTATCCAAAATAATATTAAATGCCAATCACAGAGACCACAATCTAGTCCATTGCCATTGAATCAGACTACGGTAAAAAGAACTGGCCGGGTGCAATCAGCTCGAGGAATTGCGTATGGTCCCAAACCTACCCCTACTAAGGCTGATAACATGATCCCGAAAGACAATTCAACCTCCGACCTGAAGTCTTGGATGGGAAGAAAATTCATCTACTCGGATAATGCCGAAGAGATGAAGGAACTGGAAGGTATAATTGCATCCAATGTAGACTTTAGAAGTATCAATCCCATATTTATCAAAAATGTATTGAAATATTATAACGGTTCTGTTGGGCAGACCATTGATTGTTTGATCCTAATCATTACAAATAAGGGATCAAAATTCACATTTATTAATAACAATAGCGAAGAGAATAAATTTATAGATAGAAATACCTGGAAATTAAGAAAGAGTAACAAGATGGCTACTGCACCTGTAATCACACACAACACATATATAACCCAGTCATTACCATCGCAAAAAACAAATACGTTTCTTCATAATCTATTCGACAATTACAGACTTGATTTCCATGGGTTATCGCCATCCCAAGCAACTGATATTCTATCCAAAGCATTGACCAAGTGGTGGAATAAAGAAATGGAAGAACGTGAAGTGAGTAACAGAAGATTGAATCTAGTCAATGTTTGTTGCGTCAACCCTTTAATTGTCATAACGGGAAGAGGGATTCATTCTGTAGGAGGTATATCTAAAGTTAGAATACAAGTTCGAAAATATCTCAAGAATAGTAATTTTGTGTTTGATGAAGAGTCCTCTTTCTTCGTCATTTATGGTAAGAAATCGAAATAAGATTGTATTATTATTATTTGAATGTGGAATATTTCACTATGTATCATTATTATTTATGTATATTCACTTTGTACTATTACGTATATTTGCATTTGTTTACATACGCGAAATGTTTCTTAGCAAGCGCACACCAAAACACGAAGCGATAAGAGGAATTTACATACAGGAATCGAGATGAGCTTTGATTACAAAAGTAGAGATAGTCTGTTATTTCTATGGAATATAACTATATATCAAACTAGGACTAGATATACATAAAGAGCATAACTATGGATTTCATGGATTTAGGGGTAACGTCCCGTAAAGCAGGTTTACGTGTAAAAAATAACATCGCCAAAGATGAATATAATATGGAAGATTTGGAAGATTTCTTCAAGGATGATAAATCAAGTTTGATTACAGTACGAAAACGTAGTAGGAGGTCATCCATACTTCATAATACTAGGAATACAATAGTCGAAGAAAGGATACCAAATGGTGTGTCTCGATTCTCCACTCCACATATTTTCTCACCTGCAATAAGTGACACTAGAAGATTATCATCTCTGCCATTAAATGTACCCCAGACACAATCCCCATCAATACCATCAGTACCATATAATCAAAATCATATTAGTGATAGGAATCTGTCAACAGGAAATTATAATTCACCATTTTTAGAACCGATACATGAGGAAGAACCATTTTACGACCAAAATGATAATGAACCACAGGTAGACAGATCACAATATAACACACTTCGAAATGTTCCTTCAAACATGACAATTCAAAAATATAATACCACATATGATTTAAATTCTACGAGAAGAACGTCACTACTATCAGAAAGACAACCTGAAAGGCTATTTAATCCTTATACGGAAAGTAATGCTCCAGATCTTGTAAACGATGGAGAACTAACCATAGACAATACCTCCTTCAACACATCTGATAATGCTGTCCTTGAGGAAGAAATGTCTGAATACGGTGTACAACCTGAGGAAGAAGACGATCTGGACTATGATAGTGATATGCTTTCCTCAGGAGAATCATCCAGCGATGAAGAAGATGATGACAGTGTCATTGATCTTTCACAGGAAAATTTAAACAGCTTAGAGACAGTAAATGTTGATAAAGCTTATATACCCTCTGATGAGGAAGTTGACGATGAGGATGCGGATGACGAACATTCAGGTTCACTCACGAATCATGATGAATTACCAGCTGATTTTGCTGACTTTTCTTCTGATGAAGATGAAGAATATTTACCTTCTCAAGTTAATATGCCAAATGCTGATGATTCTGAAGGTATCAGAAAATCTACCAGAGTGAAAGTACCTCCTTTAGAATACTGGAGGAATGAAAGAATTGTATATGAAAGAAAGAATTCCAAACCATATTTAGATATTGATAAAATCGTAACCTTTGAACAAAGTAGTGAATCAGAAGAAGAGAGGGAAAAAAAGAGGAGGAGAAAACATGTTAAGGTAGTTACTCGCACTGAGGAAGAAGATATTAATGATCCAGCTACTAATAATACAGATACATCCATGTTAGATGATTCATCCAGAAATTTCAGATCAATCAATAATATGATAATCCGTGGACAGAAGAAAGATAATTCAAACAATCCAGATTCTAATCTAATCGAAAGAATCGAAAGAGGTCAAGTTCAAAATGCTAGATGGATTCAAGATGGGTTCCTACAAGGAACTGTGAACTCCTCCGCTGACGAAACATCTAGCGAAATCATTGCTTACGCACCTAATATATCTCAAGCAGAAAGAACCAAAAGAACAAATAAAGATAAATATACATTATCTGTCATGTTTGATAAATACAAAGATCTTTTTGCAAGTGGTATCTTGAGACTCCCTGCATCTGGTATGAGGGATTCTACTGAATCACATAATGCATTTATTACATTTTATGTTATCGAGGGTGTTGTAGAGGTTACTGTAGGTAAAAATACATTCATCACACCATCTGGATGTTCGTTCCAAGTTCCCTCATTTAATTCATATTCATTTAAAAACAAAGGTAGAGGAGAAGTCAAGTTGTTCTTTGTACAGGTTATCGTACCAGAAACTTTTAACTCAGAAGGAGCTAATAAGAATACAATTAATAGACGTGATATTTCAAGTGAGGAAGATAACGACGAAGAAGGTAATTTCTCTGATATCGATGATGAACCTTCTAGGATTATGAATTTGAAAAATAGACATATTACTAATTCAAGATCGAAAATCAAGCCATCCTCAGTCCCACCTAATCTATTTGTTAGTTCGAGTTCGTCTGATATATCTAGAACCATGGGAAAGTAAATATTCATTATACAATTTTATAAACGAAAAATTAATGATATATTAATGTTTTTGATAAATTTTAAATGTTCTGTTATGTAGCAAGAATGACTATTTTTTTTTTGTATCTCCTGAGATTCATTATATGCAAAATTACAAATATGTCACATATTTGTGACACAATATGTTTGACCTCATATCTAATTGTATGAGAGCTGTTTAATTAAAAGTGGTAAAATATCCATCTTATAATGGGAATCTGTTAGAAATGAATGTCCCAACAGTTCCATAGTTGTTGGTCTCTTCTTTGGATCATATGACAAACATTTATCAATGAATGCTTTCAAGGCTTCACCAATTTTCTGAGCGTTCTTAATTTCTGGTACACCCTTTGCAACTATCAAATTCAAAGCATTAAGTGGAGTTTCCTCAATATATGGTGGTTCACTATCTACCATTTCAATTATAGTTATACCCAATGACCAAATATCTACACCGTAACTGTAATCCATACCTGCAATGACTTCCGGAGCCATCCAGTATGGTGTTCCAATAACAATATTATCAGTCCTCGATGAATTACCAATACAAGAAGAAAAACCAAAATCACTTAATTTAACGTCACCATCACTTGATAATAAAATATTATCGGATTTAATATCCCTGTGAATAATACCATTAGCATGTAAGAAACGAAGACCCTTTAAAATCTCTGTACATATTGCAGAAATTTCTACTTCTGTTAACTGATGATGACGTATAATATCAGTTAAACAACCACTTTGTAAATATTCCATTTCAATCCATAATTCTCCACGAATCCAATATGAATCTCTATATGAAACAATATTTGGATGTGGTTTAGTTTTTAACACTAATAATTCGTTCATTACTAATTTCTTATTTTTCTGTTTACTGACGTCGATTTTCTTTAATGCGGTGTATTCCATTTGAGATTCATTATATGATAAAAAGACATCAGCAGATGCACCATATCCAATTTTCACCAAATTTTTAAATTTAATATATGGGTCATCCTGAGATGCTATTAATCCTAAATCCTTAATTATTTGATTATCAGAGACATCTTTATTGGGGAATGGAATGTCTAAAGTGTCAGTTTTTCTGAAAAGGGAACAGGACGAACATGCGTTTTTGCATTTGTAATGAAATTCCGTTGGATTATTTGAAGGTAGAGATTGGTCACTTGAGAATGTATTTGATTTGGTTGCAATTCTTGATATATTTGTCATGATTTTAGAAAGGCTGTGTTTTCTAGATTTAGAATTGTTGTCATGGGTATCATTGCATGACAATTTCTTTTGTTTTGATTTATTTTTATATAATACAATATTTTGAAATATTGAAGTAAAACTTGTCTTTTTAGTATGTCGTGTATTCTCATGATTATTACTAAGTGATCTTGGTATTGTTTCATCAACTGATACGTTGTCATTTGAACTCTTTTTAATATTTTGAAAAATATTTTGTACAGTTGAACAATAATTATTTTTATGTTTTTCAAATAAATTAAAATCAGATGTTGAAAAATCATTTCTTCTAGAGTATTTTGTAATTGGTGTATCGATAATTTCACTATGATTTGAATCAGTAAATAATGAATCTAAAGTTACTTCTGGACTAACATTTCCAGGATAATCATTATCATTTGAATTTCTTGAAATATGTTTCGTATGTGACACAATTGAAACATTTTTCAAAAATTCAATCTTTTCATAATTTACCTGTTTAGCAAAAAATTCATGAGAATGAGTAGTTATTATATCTTTACAACAATTATGAAATTTTAAATCGTTTTTCATTGTATCAGTAAATTGTTCGTTATTATTGGCAATTGTATTATTATTGTTATTATCTAAATGTTTTTCAAAAATGAAACATTCTGAATAATTGTCGTCGTCAAACATATTTATACTGAAAAATATTTAAATATGTAGGATTTAGGGGTATTATTTTAACTAATTGATTATAGTATATATGCTTATTTTTTTTTTGGTTAAAATATTCCCTTATTTTTGTAATTGGAAAAATAAGGGAAAAATATCAATTTTAGCAGGTAAAAATGAAAAAAATATAAAAATAAAAATGAAGTCAGCTAGAAAAGATTGCTTTCAAATATTAAGAAAGGCCAAATTTCAGTTAATTGGAGCAATTGGTATTTTGTTTTAGAAAATATAGATAAAATCTCGATATAGTTTATATATCAGATGTGAAAATTTCTTAAAACGACAAAAGTGTATCTTTAGTTTTTCAGCCTTTCAATATTCTGGGGATCCTTTATCTTTAATTATATATATAAAATGATCGAGGTAAATCAAAAATAGAGAAATAGTTGATAAAGACTGGACAGTTTTCCTAATTTATCTATTTTATTTTCTTAATCTGGGATATAGATATATAATTATATATATTGTCTAGACTTTACATGAAGAAACAGTTGCAAGAACCGTGTATATATTTGACTATTTTAATTACCTTTATCGATATTAAACATTGTTTGTTACTATATTTTATTCCCCACATTCAGATTACTGTTAGTATCTATTAATTGTTTGATATACATTTACGTAGTCAGATTGTAGCAAACATTCCTTTAATCTCCAATGAACAGATTCAACATTTGACGTTAAAATCGTTATTCTTGGAATATTTTAATGGAAAAACAAAGAGTTTCTAAAATCGTTATACTGTAAAATGTATCATTAATTAGATTATTGTCTAGTTGTTCTAGCCAGAATTATTTGCTCTCTCGATTCGTTTTATTAGATTTTCTCTCTCTCTCTCTTGTGCACTACCTGTTGTCCCCACTGCACGTTCTGTGCATATATTATACTCTTTCCTTTTTATTAGTTTCTCTAAGGAGAAATAACTTTAATTTAAACTTATTTGGGTCTCGAACAAATTTAAATTTAAAAAGTTAATCATACATTAAAGTTTTCGATGCTACGATACATTCTGACCAACAATGGAAAACTAGCCACACATATATTTCTTCAATGGTTTGTCTGATATGAAGATACGTCATTTAATTTCCAGTTTCGGTATTCTCCGGTTCAGAAAGAAACATTACCGTAGAAGCGAACAAATTGATGCAGAACGATTTAGCCATTCGATGCGATTACCAGCAAGAAACAAAAAATTGTATCGGAATTTTAGTTGATTAACATTATTGTCTTATCTGGTTTTTTACGCATTTACATCTATCGCAATAACTACTATTTTCGCTGACATATTGTAATAATTAAAAATAATGTTTTTTGTATAAAATATAATTTACGTATTTTTTTCCGTATTGTCTAAAGTTTAAAAAATTGACACATCTGTTCTCAACAGTTTATTAGTTAATAATATATAATTGACATCTATTTTAAAAAAAATTATATTATTTTATTCTAACTACATAATACACGTACATATTTAATACGTATGTTTGTTTGTTTGTTTGTTTGTTTGTTTTTGTTATGATAATAAAAATGCGCCTGCACCTTCTTCAATTGCTTGTTGAATTCTAGTACGCATTATTTCTTTATTACTATATTTTGGTAATTTCAAATAATTTGCACACGTCATAACACTTGGTAAATATTGATCCGGTGATAAACCATCTTCTGCATGTTTTAAAACAACTGTAAACTTAGGTCTTAATGATTTAAATCCACCAAATGGTAACCTTGGTGAACCTGTTAAAAATTGTGTAAATAATCTTTTATTCTTAGAATCAAATGAACTCATTATGTCAATTAAATCATGGATAGGTTGTGAATCCATAGTATAACCATGATCTCCAATTATTGAACCATATAATGTCTCTTGTGACCAATCTTCTTCAACTGTACCAAATACTACAATTAATTCTTCAGGTGATAATACTAATAAATTTTCATAAGGGAATACCTTAGAGAACCCATCAATGAATGATTGTAACTGTTGTTCAATACCAGTACCAATTAAACTTGAAATTAATAAATTGATATAATTCATAACATTCTCACTTGTAACGTCGATATTCTCACCATTTTCACTTAAGGGTGTTTCTGTACCTGGAATAACGAATGTTAAATACAATTCTTCAATCTTATCTGTACTATCCTTATTTTGATAAATATATTTCAATGAATTACCAATTTGTTTATCAATAGATGAAATCATAGCAATAGATTGTTCAGTATTCTCGGTTGAGTTCAATAGGCTCTTATTTCTTGCTAATTTATGAGTCAATGAGAAAAATAATGGATTGAAATTGAAATCTAAAATTCTACTATCTAACATCGATCTGGCAAT
>JAXQGP010000221.1:0-30366 GCA_037040125.1 Kazachstania sp. M6911
TCCAAGGAGTCGATATCATTATAATTTTTGATCTTTGATAAAACATCTTGTTCATTTTTATGAAGTCCCTGAAATAAGATTTTCTCTTTGTTTTTCTGCATTTTACTGTAGTCGTTCTCGGCAGTAACATCATCAGTCTCTGAAGTTTGACTACTATCTATACTGTGATCCCAGAATCTGTAACCTTGAAAACATGATTCTATAGCTAACATACCTACATTAGTATCTTTATCAAATTTAAATTCCTCATGTCGACTTAGAATATATTTTGCTAATAATATGATCAAGGGTACACTATGGTAAACCCCAATAAAATATATTGCCTTAGCATCCTTGAATATGTGTTCCCAGTGTCGTAATAACAAGCAGCATTCTTCAAAAACATCATTTAATTCTTTACTGTCTAATGGACATTCGAATGACAACGATAAAATTTCTGAAGGAGATTCATGTTTTAGTGATTCAGCTAATTTTTTTGAGAAATATTGTGCAGTTCTTTGCTCACCTAATGTTAACTTTTCATATTTTTCAGGTAACCAACCAACAATACTTATTATCACAGTTTTCTTCTCATCCATCAAATTATCACGAGATTCCTTCAGATATAAATGTTTACCATTAGGAAAATTATAGTAATCTTTAAATGCAGTGGCGACTTTAGTCCTTAGTGGTTGTGTATGATAAACCTCCGAAGGTGATTCTTGTGGTAATAACAATGAATTCTTAATATATACATGATATCCTGGATGTGTATCCATTGGATACTTAGGAAGTGGTAATGGGCATCTTCCTGATCCCGTATCATAGACACTAGCTACTCCTGGACGTTCAGTCCAACTTTGTAAATCTTTATCTAAATTAGTTAAATCTTCAAACCAACACCACGAATGGGAGTGTTGTAAAATTACTGTTTTCGCTTCGGTTTCTAAAAATTCGATCTGTGCAATATCTAATTGAGAATATCTTGTTGAATCATCTACGTTAACCATTGGCATCCTACCTCTAAGGGTTGGAATTGGTAATGCCGCTACAGTTGATACAAGTCCAGCATACCAACCGCCATTATTATTGCCATCTTCATTAGTGTTATTATTGACATCATCTGTGTTATCAACAATTGAAATTTCTGTGTGATTATTATTATTGGCATCATTTCTATTCCACCATCCAAACCAAGATGGCTGTTGCTTTGGTGGCTCTTCCGTTTCAATATCTCCCTCCATACCTATTATTGATGATTTTTGGTGTGTACAGTTAGGCGATATTTTATTTTATTCTCTTCTCTTGCTGATCTAACTTACTTTTATAATATCTTCAATCACTTCGGTTCAAATATGATTAGTACTCAACGCTATCACAAAATCATTGGTAATACCCTTCTTCTAATTAAATCTAACAACATTTAATTCAATCTCATACACCTCCTTACACTCTCGATTGTTTATCATTCTCACATTATATCAGTAAGTTGCTATAGTTTCAGGGACCCTTCAAAGTTTAGTTAAACATAACGTAACAAGGCGTAGTTTACCGAAATTTGTCTGCTTGTGTTATTCACTGCATGATTCCTTACTCGTTGAAGGCAATATTCTCGCCATGTCTTCTCGGTTTTCTCAGAGACAGAGAGAGAATGACTACTTTGGACATCGTTATGATGGGGGGCAACGAGTTATAAACGATGAGATCACGTTGTCAAGACAGAGTGTAGGATGTTAGTACAGGTGGTAGTTATTCACGAGCGACAAGAGTTGTCAAGATATTGCTGGTGATTGAATATGATGGGAGATAAAGATACAGAATTAGGAGTGTTGATTGATAGGTTGACCAGTAGAGATAACAAACACAATCAATACGCAGAATTATTTGAGAGTATTCAACCTAATGATCTCTCGGGTAGTAATGGGAGCACTGATTCTGAAAATACTGCTGTATTAGAGGCTTTGAAGTTGGAAAATAATGAAAAGGATCATAACATCGAGGATTTGAAAGAACGAATCGAGGTGATGACTAAAAATGTTGAGAAATTGAACGATGAATTAATTAGCACGAATATTGAAAATAATGTTTTACAAGATAAATTTGATACTTTGAATGAAGAATATAATAAGTTAGTACAAAGATGGCTGAAAAAAGTGCAGAAAGAGGCAGACGAAATGAATAAAAATGTCGAGAATTTAAATAATTCTAAAAAATAGCCTCTTTGAATTTGATTCTAAGATTCCATTCATTTATATCTCCAGTAATAGAAATACTGACAGATTGTAATGAGTAGATATTCAGAACAACGTTATAATATGATGTTTACCGGTTATTATGATGTAGGAACGCATGACGGTCAATATATACGTTGGAGCTTCCGGTTATTAAATATGAGTTTTACAAATCCTTTCAAATGAATGTCTCGAAGTGAGAATGTTTGTATAATAACTCTCTTAATACGCCTTCACAGAGATATATAATGATGATGTGTATATATCAGGATATGGCGTTATTGTGATTGAGTGTGCAACGGAGCATCCAAAATTAGAAATGGAGCAAGTTCCATTTCTTTCTCATAATGTAGAAAAATATTCATATCAGGAAATTTTACGGGCAAAATTATTAACCAGTCTCGCATATTTGGTAACCGTATAGAGAGTTTTTGTAAGATGTGCATGTCCTTCTAGTAATATAATACATATTGCTGCTGCTTTTGCAGTGATTGTTATCCTTACAGTGAAATTATTAAAAATTTATGGAAAGAAAATAAACGGACATTGTATTGGTTATTTCGTTGAACTGTAGCCGGAGTAAAATTTGGAGACGCGTTAGAAATTATATCTGAAGTAATTTACATTCTTTAGATTTCGTTCGTTATATTAGTTTAAAGTAATATATCACTGTCATTAAGACTGGACGTACTAAAAAATAAAAGTCTCGGTACTGAGTCATTATTTGTCAAAGCACCAAATGCTAACCCAAGGAAAAATATATATCTGGCAAATATGTAAGTTGATTCTGTTATTGCAATATCCCAACAAATGAAAATCACATTATTGCATCATCAATATCTAGAGGATATATATACTGGCGTTCTTACAAACACGTGTTTGAGGGGGAAGTACAATATACTGCCAATACAATCATTAACAATGTAGAGGCTTAAATTTAAAAAAGAAAGCGATTAACAATTATTATATTATCCGTGACTAGATCATTAAAATAAAATCATCTCAAAAGAACGATGAAATTGTGTTACAAGAGTACATTATGAGTTTCTAAGTTACTATATCCATATTATAATCACCTATTGATGTAACCCTTGTGGGTGACCAAGTATTACAATGTCGTATAGGATAACACCTGTAATCTGGCTAATTGTATATTTATATAACTATTCCAAATAGGAAACCCTAACATTTAGTTAGTTGTAACTGTTTTGTCCCGCTAGTCATTTCTACATATTGTTGATTCTCTTCCATAACGTATTATATATTTTTGAGCATTAGACAGATATAGTTACGTAGATAACTGTATACCAAACTATGCTCACCCTCCTGAAAGATAATACAAATACAGTATGTAAATATAATCTGAATCGAACTTCTCGCTGCACCTAAAAGGAAGTATTTGACAAAATAACTTTTTGAAATACGAGAATTTAACAAAGTTAAAAAGATAAATTTGTTACATTTAATATGGTATTTAATTGATGCATACGTAACTTTATTATGTTGCGTATTCAATACACCACAAGCTATCAATCAAAGTCATTTTAACTTATATTATTGACATCAGTTGTTCCTATCCAAGAAGTAAATATATCAAAACTTTTTATAACAGAGCCCTCTAAAGTAATTCGATAATATTTAGAGTATCTATTTTTCGTAGAAAACACATTCATATATTAAATGTCACTTAATTAGATTTCTCAACCAGTTAATCAAACTTTTATAATTTTAGAAATTTTTCGAAAATAATATTTTATCTTTTATATATACTATTATTTTAGTAAAATCTTGAGATGCTTTTGTAGCTCAGTCGGAAGAGCGTCAGTCTCATAATCTGAAGGTCGAGAGTTCGAACCTCCCCAAGAGCATTTTTTTCAATTCAAATTTTTTTTTCGTTTTTGTTTGAATATCTATATGTTCCCCTTTTTTTAAACGATTCGAATGTTATTTTTATAGAATTTTATATGTCTTAATTGATATGTATGGCAGAAATTTTTGTTTTCAGTGTCAGTTATATTTATATATTGATGTTTTGTGATTGTCGGATCAATCCAATTGATGAAACTGTTCTGATTTGACAAAAAATAGTCGTAAAATATTAGATATATATATATATATACGGGAACAAAGTATCGAATAGATTAGTGTTATTTATTGAATTTTATTTATACAAAATGATGTTGTTATTTACATGTATATTAATATTACGCTATTTCGGAAATAGTTAACAAAAAATATATGGCTTAGAAAATGGATTATTGTTTTAAGGGACCCATTTGAAGAAAGAAAGATACAAATTAAATTTATCATTACTTTCTATTCGATGGTGTGGTTACTAAAGATTATTGTTTCCCTGTCACTTCCAATCGTTTTTATAGGAATGTATTTGGTATATCTTTAACAGAAGTTTTCTTGAAGAAAGCATATCAATTTATTCTACATAAAACTTCCCCGCTTAATTTTTTAAACACAGCATCATTAATATCCATAATTTCATCTTCATTACGTACCAGGATTAGTTCACCAGGTTGTAAAGGTTTAATATTTCTAACTATAGTTCCTGAACAAATCTTCTTTAAGTCATCATTATTTAGGATAATTCTTACACTTGGTTTTGATATGAGTTGCAATTTATTCAAAATTGGTTTATTTTCTCTGTATTTTAAGCCAACCCATAATCTTCTAGTTGAGATATTATCCGGTGTGACTTCTACGTATTCTTCGTCTGGTCCCTTAGTTGAACCCTTTTGTAAAGATGAAATAAAACCTTGTTTGTATAAATTATACGCAAACTGTAATTGCAACTTGGTGTATGGAATTGACGTTAACGATAATCTAACTCTTGTACAATTTTGTAAATGTGCACAAGTGTGTGCGAGCTTGACTAAAGACATTGATGTTGTGACTTCTTAGACTGAACTAGTAAATAGAAACCTTCGGAAAGTGTGATATATTAGTGTTTGTTTCTCTATTGGGTCCTTCAGACTTGTCGCAGACACTAAGATATATCCTAAATTGTACTGCTTACTGAGATATATTCTTCTGATTTATATCGAAGTTGTTCTACAAATTGTTTCATTTCATCCAACCGTTTTTCAAATTGCACCGCACGGAGTAAACACCGAACCGTCAAGCAATTTATTTACCAGAGACGCTCTAAGAAAAAATAACGCTGATGATGAAACAGATACGGTTTACCAGTCGTGAACAAGTGACCGGAACTTATGAATAAGTTCCGGATATACTTTGATCTTAATGAACGATCTATTATACCTGTCGTATATTCTAGTTTCCTACAGTTTATACGTCCAGTAATTTGAGAAGATACGCCAAATATGATTAGAACAATCGGAAGATATTCGATAAGGGGATTATGTCAAAGGACCTCGATCCCAATAAGAAGCACGATAACTCCGGCAAGGATAACTCTTTCCTATAATAAAAAAGTAGATTCGACTTATAATTTTAGTCATATTACGAAAAGGCATGCGTCTACTGCAAAGAATCCAGGCAATACTCAAGAAGAATTACCAAGTTTTAAGAAGTTAATTTTAATTGGGTTGGCTGGTACTGCGGTGTTTGTACTAGCAGTACGATCATTAGATCAAAATAAACCAAAGACTTCATACTCTGAAGAAGAATATCAACAAGTATTGAATGGTTTGAAAAGAAAGGTTACAGTTTTCCAACCAGGTGAAATAGATATTCAATTGACTACATTACCAGATATTAAAACCGCTGAAAAGAAATTAGTAAATGAACAGATTCAATCTACAACTTTTATCGATCCAAAGGATATAATAGATAAACATAAAAATACTCCAGATGATAAATATAAGGCATTGTTAGAAAATATTTATAAGGTCTACATAGATGATTATTATTATCATTTGCCTCCTGGTTTATTGGTCGCTTTGATGTTAGATTATGTTAAAGAGAATGTACACAAGGATGATAAAGTCGTGATTGTTGATTTCCCCAAGACAATTAAAGATGCTTCTAATTTTGAAAGTGAAATTGCTGTAATCTCAAAAATTTACATTCCAAAGGATGAATCTGAAAACCCCGTTTGTAAATATTTCGAAACGGTTGATAAAGTAACACTGGTATAACTGCGAAAAATATGATGACTATTCATAAAAAAATTAAAAGCTAATAGTATACTGCTTCTATGATTAGTTGATCTATCATAGTGCTGCTCTTTATTCTGTAAATAAATACGTCAATTTATATAAATAGTAATATAATACAACGATAACTATTTATTCCAAATCTAGATTCCTTAGATTAAACGGTTCTAATAAATATCAAACTTTTTTTTTTTTTGCATCTTTCTATATCAGATAGCATCCACATTTTTCGACTGTCCAGTAAAAATATATATATATAGAAAGAGGCCCTTAAATGAAGAAAACTGCATTCGTATATTGAAAGTAGTAGCTAAGAGTTGACTCATACTTAATACACCTAATTATCAATTCAGTAAATGTCCCACAATCGTTACATCAGGCCTGAAGTAATAAAATACACTCCGAAGGGTGCAGATCCATTGCCAATTGATACTCGCATCTATGCCTTCGACTTAGATCACACAATAATCCAACCAAAAAATCCAAAAGCAATCTTCGCTAAAGGTCCTAACGATTGGAAATTTATGGAGTTTAAGGAGAATGAACCAACTTTGATTACGTTGATTAAAATTTGTCAGGATGATCCATTAGCTCAAATCGTCATTTTCACAAATCAAGGTGGTGTAATTACAGTACCTTCGACATCGAAAAGTTGTAATAATTTTACGCAGAAAGTCGAAAATATCTTTAAATATATAGCTACTCAAGTAAACGGGGAGTTGTTATTGAAAAGTTTGTGGTTATACTCTTCTACTATGAAGCCAGCCGCATTATTTCCTAAGAAGAAGAAGAATCAAAATAAGAAAAATGTTGGTAAACAGCCAACCTTATCATTTGTTAAAAATTTAAAACCTATAGATAACAGGAATGCCAATACATCTTCCCTAAATGGAGATTTAGAATTGTTATTCAATTCGATGAGGAAACCATGTATAGGGATGGCAGATCAATTTATTAAGGATATATGCGAAAGAAGTGATGTGATAACAAAGGAAAGTATCAACTGGATCTACTATTGTGGTGATGCAGCAGGACGCAAAACTGACTTTAGTGATACAGATAAACAGTTTGCTGAAAAATTAGGAATAGATTTCAAAATTCCAGAAGATGTGTTTAGGAATTAGGTATCGAAGTTGTCTATCATTAGAAACATTTACATACACATGTATATATAATAATTTAATATCTATGGTAAATGTCTATCCTTGAGATTGACCCTTTAGTCATCAAATTGTAGTTGTATGGATTCTGTATCATCATTGTCTTCCCTTAATTTCTTTTGATCTTTCCAGTACGTTCCAAAGATCATGACAGCAGTTAAAGTTAATCCCACTGCACATATGTCGAATATTGTATTAAAGGTATGTTTGTAACATTTAGTCCCTAGGTTGCAAATGTCGTCATCAGCATTACTATTTGTTGAAAGATCATGAGCTAAAATGCTAGTAAAAAGTTTTACAGTAAAGACGCCACCAGTAGTACAGATACTCCATATTGTACTGAATCCTTCAGTACCAAACGTATCAGCAATAATAGAAGGAAAGGTTCCGAATATAATACCAAATGCATACCCAAAAAGTGTGGTACAAAACGAAATGTTTTCAATTGTCGGGATATTATTATTACGTATAGCGTCCTCTGTCGTTATACGTGCCGTTATCGTGATAAAATGAGATGCGATTAAAACAAGGAAACTCGCTGAAAAGATATTCCAAAGTCTTTGACATCCAAATTTCCTTACTAATAAATCAGAGATTGGACCTGAAGTCAGTCTGCCACAAAATGAAAAAATGGCGAAAAGGGATATTTGAAAAGCTTGTAGTTGTGATTTATCCAAATTATAATCAGACAACGGAGGTGTGTTGACTTGAACTTGAATCAGAAATCCCACAGAATATATGTACATTTGGCCGATACCCATCTGGATAGCTAGAATAACATAGTAAACCAAATATCTTGGGTCTGTTATAGTTTGAATAACTTTATTATCTTGTAGTCTCACGATGAGAGTTTTGTATTCATCATTCCTAGTTGTATGGTTCCATATGTTGTGTAAACTATTAGAAGGTTCCAATAAACTATCATTTGTAACTGTAGTGCCGATATCTATTGGTCTGCTACTGAATGACGTTGAATTCCGTTGAGATATGATGTTTTCGTCAGAATTTTGCCTATTAGGTTTAAATATTTCTGAACTTTCTTGGAAATTATTTCTACTGTTTCGATCAGGTCGACTACAGCCGTAGTGTATATCACTTTTTGATCGTGCATGACCATTTATAGAATCATTTTTTAATCCATCATACTTTTGCGGTGTCTGGTCTACAGATGTACTACTTTCTAAAGGTGTTCCGCTGGAGTAAAAATCATTGAAGTCATTACCGACTCTTTCTGCATCATTAAAAATATCATCTGCGTCATTGTCTTTATCAGAAGTTTCAGTAAGAACTTTGAGTGTAAATGTCCCCATAAATATCATGATTGTGCATGTTATCTGTAGGAACCTAAATACTCCTAGCATATTATCTCCATATAATTTGGCACAAAGGGTAGAAAATATCATGCCAGATAGGGCATACATAGAAATTGGAAATGCAGTTGCCGTACCTCTATGTTTTGGAAAGTTTGTTGTACAAACTTTAACACCTGCAAAAAATCCTGAGATCGAACCAAACCCAGCAAACACTAGTGCAAGACTGACTAGGAATACATTTGATATCGAGTTATTATAACAAAAATGTAATATACCATACGCAAGACATGTAGTAATTGCCCCAATTAAGCACGATATGGCAGGATTGTAATCTATAATCATACCTGCGAACATTGCAAGTAAGGAACTTCCGATATTTAACGAAAACGATATTGAACTACTCTTCGATATTGGAATTCCACATTGCTCTAGCAGTTTAGGTGCATAATACGAATAAATGTATGGCGTACCAGCACCTAGTGATACAATATTGCTTCCTATAAATGATTTAATCAATCTATATCTACCATTTTTGGAATTAATCATGTTTTTGTCCTTTTAAACGATGACTACAACAATAGGAGTGGAGTCTGAACTAATATCACTTTTATATTAATTTTTAACTGTTTTTTCAAAATAAAGTAATTTATAACTAAATTTCCTTGAATTTTAACTTGAATATCTTTAAATATACCTTATTGCTTCCTCAATTGTTTCCTTAAAGATCCATTATTGCTTGTCGTAAAGATTGTTAAAAGGGTCCTTAAAGAAGTTGATAAGAAACTTTAACAAGTCGCGTCATTTTCTATTATTCCCTTTTTTTAATAGTTCCGAGAAGGACGCCAAAAGAACAATATGAAAATTCTCAACCTAATTATAAAATTTTGTAAAAAAACTGTAAACAAAAATTCTAAAACAATGTTCCAAATATTTCAAATCTTGAGGAGTCAATAAGTACTTCCCTCGCTATCCTCTTGTGTTTGGTCTGAGAGTTAAAGTTCGTAGAACAATAGAAATAAGGCCTAATTATGGTATTTGAGGCTATTATATTGAGATAGAACATTTGAATAAATCTTGGTATAAAAAAGTAAGATGATGTATGACAATGAAATAAATGAAATACTAAGAGAAGCATATATGGGTAAACCTGATATTCTAAATAGTAAGCTACACCTTCTACTTCAGAAAACAAAAAGGTCTCAAGATCCTGTATTGTTGAAGAGAATTATCAGACTGAATGATCAGGTCAAGAATATTACTGATAGGGATAGAGTCGAATGGTTGATGTCTACGGCACATGATAAATTCTATCCACCACTAAGCCTTGCAGATGCTACTAATTTTTCTTGGAATAAATTGGATAACGAGATCCTTAAGAATGGTAAGTCTGAGAAATTGAATGGAGCTTATCCGAATGGAAGCTCCTTAGAAGATTTCTGTGTATCCTCTAAAGACACAATTCCTCATTTAGAGATGTATATTCCTATTGAACAAAACAAAAATATAGGTGATTGTTCTTTAGTTGCATCCATTATAAATATAAAAAGGGCAAATCTTCCGATGCCACCAATCAAACGAATAAGCAAAGATCTATACCAAGTTACTTTACACTTCAATGGCTCACAAAAGAGGCTAGTTGTTGTAAATAGTTCCCATGTACCTACTAATTCTGACGGAACAAAACTCTTGTCATTACGTAGTAATAATATTGAAGATAAAATTATAGAAATTGCATGCTTGGATTCGTTAGTTGGTTCCTACGATACCTCAGGATCCAATGTTGTCATTAATACATATATGTTTACTGGATTTATTCCAGAGATCATTCCCGTGGAGGTCATTAGTTTTCATCAATTTTACAAATATTTTAAGAGTCAGATATGCTTAATAGCTATTGGTACATCAGAAGTGTCTAAAGACCAAAGTATCCAGAATAAGTTACTATCTTTTCATGACTACGTGATAATTGAAATCGAAGAAGAAACCAGATTAATAACATTACAGGATCCTCTGAATGCAAATCTGTCCTTACAATTTATTTTTGATAACCAGTTCAAGAAAATATTCTACCAATTATATATCAACTGGATGCCACATAAGTTATTCAAATCAGAGAAGAAATTAACTTTTAAATACGATTCGGATGAATGTAATAAATTAGACAGCATATATGGCAAACCCGTTTTCAAAGTCGAAAATAAGACTCCGAAGACCCAAACTGTATGGTTATTGCTGGAGACCCATATTGTGTCACATAACAAAGGTAAATTTGCTTACATACAAACAATTCCAAAAGGTGGCATTTTCTTAAAGCCATTCCCACCTGAAAATTCTGCAGTTGATATTTGCCTGCAATTACTAAAAAATGATATTCCAAGTAACTCATCCCAAGAGTTTTTTGTTTATTCTCAACATTCTGCATATTTCACCCTTCATGCATATTCTATCTCACCTGAGATTCAACTGACTAAAACAAGAGTAAAGGATTCGATCACAATATTCGATTTTAAGTGGGGACAGCTACAAGACGGTCAGGATATGCACACAGATTACTTGATCGGGGGCAGAGGTTTCTATTCGAATCCAACTTTCATAGTGGAGATCCACTCGGCTATTAATGAGGAAACCCTCTTCTCAGTACAGACACATTCACCAATAACAGATGAGCTTTTAAATGTTCAATTGTATAATATTAACGATGAAAATTTAGCCAATCCAATTTTAACTAATTCAGACTATTCAAACAATATGTGTTGTATATTAGACACGCCATTGAAAACGAATAATAAATATAAAATGGTCTTTTCCAGATATAGCAAATCTATTAATGACAAAACATATACGATATTAATGAAAACAGTGCAAGATAGTCCAAAATGCCATATTGATCTCCAAAGAATATATAGCGAGTATGGGGGATTGGCACATCACTGTAAAACAACAATATCAGTCGAACCTAATAAGACCAGGTTCAAACTATTCCTAAACAATAGTGAAAGAACAAATGAACTTTACGTTAGATTAAAACCAGTGGAGAATAATGGAAAGGCAACTAGGTGCAATGTATTTGATGAGGAGTCGCATGAATGTCTATGTTACGATGAAGAATTTTATAGAGGGACATTTGTTGTCCCACGTATTAGAGTCAGATCTGATTGTAATTCAATCGCATTACTAATAGAATTGGAAGAAGTGGCTAACAGAGATTTGAAATATGAAGTGTTTATCGGATCTAGATGGAAAATCTCTATTGACGATCGGAATTATTGAATTTAAATCTGTTAATGCATAAATTTTGTATTTTTTAGATATATATTTTAGTACATAAAAAGTTACCTCAATTTATAAATTTCCCCATCCAAATAACCAATTATTGACAGAATGTAAAATACCATTATTTTGTTTGGAAGTATTATTTACATTTATTGGATTTTCTTGTTGACGCATCTTATTCTCCAAACTTTGAATAAAATTATGATTATTTGTATCTGTATTATGAACAAATAATGATTTTCCATCATTAATTGTTAATTTATGATTCGGTAAGAATACATTCTGTGGCATTATTGGATTATTTTCCTTATTTGTAGTTTGGAAATTTGCACCATCCTTTAGAGAAGTAGTGAACATTGAATCGCTGTTCATTGTATTTGAACCACCTTGTGTACTGTTATTAATAATTTCAGTATCTAAGTTTTGTAATGGTGACATTGTACCACTTAAATTAATGTCATTTTCACCAATATTATCATTTTTATCAATTTTACAAGATGCTAGCTTTTCAACAGCATTCCTACTATATGGAATACAGCCGATCAAAGTGCCACTGAATACTGATCCGTTCTCTTGTAAGGCACGTACAGCAGATTGACGAGAATCATAAGTTATTTTAACCCAACCATCCCCTGTGAAAATTGGATATTTTCTTTCGTCATTTGAATTAACATTATGTTGTAGATTTTTATTCTTTAAAGTGAATTTATTAATACCGGATGGACTTCTTAATACTTGGAAATCTTCTAAAATTGAACCGAAATTAGAGAAATGTGTTATGATTAAATTCGAAATGGATTCTGGGTAACCAAATACAATAATAGCAGTTTCTTGCTGTGGTGGTACCGAAGTAGTTGTTGTTTCGGTTGTAACTTTCTTCTCCTTGTTGTTCATTGAACCTAAGAAATCAGCCAAAATATTTTTTGTACCATCGGTTTTACCACTATCCTTTAATGGTGATGATGTATCATTAATTGGATTAACTTTGTTGTCTTTAGGGTTTCTATCAAACGCATTAGCATTCTTAAATAAATTCGGTACCAATTTTGAATTTTCATTTCTTGGAGTCCCCATATTACTCATCAATAAACTTTGATTATTCATTGCAATATTATTGCCCTGATTATTAACAGTTCCAAGTTGATCCTCATTATCCCAATCATGAATTGAGTTCATTGGTGGTGCCTCATTAGAATCTCCCAAGATACTATCTGAATTTAAATTTTGCAAACTTGAATTGTTGAAAATTGGTTTATTTTTCCTTGATCCAAAAGACATTGTATCAAACCCTGACCTATTAGATAAATTGGTTGCAGATTGTGAATGTGTCAAATCATTTGATGATGTTTGTGTTCTTATGGTACGTTTGACAATTGTTTGTGGAATTGCTCTTTTTGTTGGATTATTAAACCATTGAGGTTCTTTCTGTCCATTGAGCAATCCGTTTGAAGTCCCATTTGAATTTGTAACTGTACTGTTGTTACTTGCCATCGAATTTGTATTCAAATTTGAGAATTGTTGAGTTGACATGTTACTGCTGTTATTGATATTATTATTAAAATGATTTAATGGTAAGGATTGTGTACTTGTACTATTCATTGTATTATTGCCAATAGTTTGACCATTCAACATTGAATTTGTAGTATTTGATAATGGACCTGATTGTTGTACACCATTTTGTTGAAAATTTTGTCCATTACCATTCTGTTGTTGTGATAATACTGAAACATTTGCAAAACGGTTATTATTCATTATAGAAACGATTGATATGCAATGTTATAGGGTTATAAAGCAAATTTAGACTGGTTTCATATATTGAATCACATATATTTGCAAATTTCTGATCAAGAAATGTGTTCAATTTTAAATATCTAATTCCACAATAATTTTTTTCGCTCTTTACTGTTAGCGAAAAAAACAAAAAAGTCGAAGTTCGTTACATTTAGGTAAAGCGATGAGATACAAAAGGGGAAATTAGTAGTGAGGGTAAATTATGGTAAACTGCATAGAAACATTATATAAATATATATTAATTCAGATATCTGACATATCTAGGACGACTTTACCTTTAGCCATATGAGAATCGATTCTTTCAAAAGCTTTTTCAAAATCGTCGAATTTATATACGGAATCAATTTCAGGTAAATAAGTACCATCTTGGATCATTTTAGCACCCAATTCCATATATTCGAACTTATTTTCTAACAAATGAAAATCATAATTAAACTTTCTCAATGGGTTTAGTTTTCTTAAGAACGGACGCATATCCATTTTGCCTAACAATGTTTTATCCTTGAAATCCATGACTTCATCACCAACAATAGTAATATATTGAGAGTTGGTACTCGAAGGTTTTAGAACATCTTGAATAACTGGGAAGAATTCAGATGAACCGACTGAATCAAAGATTAAATCAAATTTTTCACCGTTAAATTGTTCTTTAATCAATTTTAAGACAGTTGGAACAGTAGGTTTCTCTTTGTCGTTATAAGCAATTAAATAATCAAATCCATTAGCTTTATTATGTTCAATTTGTTTTGAGTTACAAATACCTACAACAGTACCAATATTTAGGATTTCTTTAGCAATTCTAACACAAGCTAAAGCAACAGAAGTTGAGGCACCGATAATTAAAATTTTAGAATTTTTAGTCGATTTTTGTTTTTTATCATATAATGCAGAATAACCAGTCCCGAAAACTAAAGGCCAAGCACTATTAACAATAAAATCATTATATTTTTCAGTTAAATCATTCTTAACAGGTTTGAAAACATTAATCGATTTAACACTTTCTGGATCACAAATAAAATAATTTGTAAAAGTACCCTTTGCTCCCCAAAGATGTTTAAACTGACCATTAACATTTGCATCCAACTGCCATTTTTCATTAACCTTTGAACCACGTCTGATAATTACACCTGCGAAATCTCTACCGTATGTCTTTAGTTCTTTACGGCAGATATAACCAGAACAAGTTGCGTGTGTTAAACCATCCACTGGATTGATTGAAGCGGCATGAACTTTAATAACAATTTCGTTATCGTTATAACATGTATCTAAATCGATTTCTTTCTCAGTTATTGAGGGTTTGGTAGAATTATTAACGTATGTGATTGATCTTTGAGTAACTTTTGACATATTTGTAATTGTTGGTGTACTGTGACAAGAGATGTTGTAACATGGATAAAAAGCAAACATGAACCTTCAGTCCTATATACAATTAGATTATGCTACCCTTAGTAATCAATTTCAAAAAAAAAAAAAAAAAAAATTTCACTTCCGAAGATTTTCCGCGGAGTATGAACCACAAACACAAACCCTGTAGAAACACAAAGAAGAACAAAGAATATTACTGCGCAAACCAAGGGGGCTATGACTCTCCAGTACAACCGACACCTTATCAGCATAGATCTGCAGTGTTCATTACATAACAGATCAAGAATATTTGATATTTCTTAAGCACCTCGAACAATCTGATTAACTGTTAGTTAATGTCTGTCCTATTGACATTGTAACAATTAGTAATAGTTGATAATTATATTCAGTATCTAGATACTGACGATATCTCTCCAGCGGACAACGTGTCTTTTATTATTGCAATCACTCGTAATAGATAACAGTATATTAATAAATATGTTATGGGGTATAGTATTATACACAGATCTCAGTCACATTCAGATTATCAGTAGCTACCTACTAGTATATACATATTCTTGATAGTTTTGAAATGTTTTACTTTCTCTTTTGGGTGTGATGAAAATCACTGTATACGGAAGCCATCTTGCCTAATCGAGATTACTTAATTCTCCGAAGAGAAGTAACAATCCACATATGTCAAAAGGGTTACTTGATCTGAAAGTATAACAATAACTTCTCTTTTTCTTAACTTTCAGAATTAGATAGGTATACATAGTAATATTATATTCTGAAGGTCGTATGGCAATATTCAAGACAACAACCACGTTACTGAAATGTTTCTGTCTACTACACCAAGTTCATGTTCATTTATATGAATTCACTCAAACAAGAGGTGAATCGATGCTACCGACATTGTCTGCACAAAATGATTTTGTTCATGTTTTAAAACATAGAAAATTAATACATACGATAGGTGGTTCACGAGGCTTGCGTATAGGAGATTGTATAGTTTTAATGAAACCTCATGATTCCTCACAACGTGTATGTAAACGAATTACGGGATTACCTGGTGATATTATACAAGTGGATCCAAGCTACGACAATGATTTTGATAACTCTTTTATTAAAGTACCGAAGGGTCACGTTTGGGTAACAGGTGATAATTTATCATATTCATTGGATTCAAGATCTTATAGCGTTGTTCCAATGGGGTCTAATCATTGGGAAGGTTGTTGCAGCAAATGATTTTAATCAAAATTGGTACCAAAGAAATACAATAACGAATAAATTCAATTTCTTTGGTTATCGAAAGATTAATAATAATTATATAGATTGTAAATAGTATTTTGTAACATGTTTTTTTTTTTTTTGAGCTTAAGACTAAAATTTATATGTATATGAAATTATTTATTTATGTAAAGATTTATTGAATTTCACAAAATTAGATTCTTTGAGTGAAATTTCTTAAAAATTTAGTACCTAGTATTAATCCTACTGGTGCAACGATTACTAAACAGTTAATTGTTTCAAATATACCAGTACCTAAATAATAAGAGACGAAAATAAATTCGCAACCAATGATTGAACCGATGAAACCTAAGAATGGTAGGAAATCTTTACCAGATGGCATATTAGTGAAAGAGATGGCATCGAAATTAATCCAGTACATGTATAAGAACATATTAACCATTAAGACAATACCTGCAAATAATAAAGAAATAGTTGGATCAGCAGTCTTTGGAGCGGCTGGGAAAGTATGTGCTAATTCTTCCTGTTTACCATATCTTAATGGCATTTCAAAATCATCTTTATATAATTTTTTAGTGAAATTAGTAAATTCTAAATGGAATGCTGGGAATGCTAAATTAACTTCTTTTCTAGCTAAATTCTTTTTTTCATTAGCAATAATTAAAGTAGCGGTAATTTCATCAGTTTCTGGACCTTGAGATAAAGCATAATGTAATATAGATTTTGGTAAAGTAGATAAATCGATCTTGAAACTTACTAATTTAATTTTATTATTCTTTGATGAATCCTTAATCTTTGGAATGATTGGTACTTCAAGATTTCTACCTGGAATACCAACTAATAAAGATAATTGTTCTGGTATTTCCTTAGATTTAGATTTAGATAAATCTAATTTAAATTTGAAACCAATAACTTCATTGGTATCCTTAATTTGGAATGGTGCTAATTCAGTACTTCTATAAAGATCATCTAATGCTGGTAATTCAAAATCATCTCTAGTTTCATCTTGGAATGTTAATTTAGCATCCTTAATGATAAAAGCTGATGCGCAACTAATTGCTGTAGTTAACAGAGTAACACTTTTCAAAAATCTCATCTTTTGTAATATAATTTGCTTTGTTCTTATTCAATTATCAAAAGATAGTGTAAAAATCTATATATAAAGGTTAAAAACTAATATACTAAAGGATGAAAATAATAATAATTATATTTCTAAAAAATTATATATATAAATTGTATCGAAAGCAATAACACGTAAATACATAATCTGTAAAGATATATACGTAGTCTTAATCTGTTTTAGTCCAAAAATTTCAAAACTGCAAGATCCTTCAGTCAGTAACGTGTACACCTTCTCATTATTGAAAAAGTGACACGTTAACAATTAGAACAAAAGACATCGCGCGTTGTGACAAAAAAAAATTGCTTTCCGTTTTGGTGTTCGATGATTTTCTTAAAGGCGTCGGTCTACAGTTTACGGTGTAGGGTCTGTTGTAAAAACCCTACTTTTTCAGCAATAACATAATAACATTAACGTTCGTTAATTATGAAATGGATAAAATAGTTTATAAATTATAAGCAATGGAATATTAATAAATTTGAATGATCAGTCTAGGTTCTGTGCGTGTGTATATATATATGTGTGTGTGTGTGTGTGTGTGTGTTTAGTTACTCTTCTAACAATGGAATGATTGGTTCATCAACAATTTCTGATCCTGTTACATTACCGTCTTGAATATCATTAATTGGTATAACTTGAGCAATATTTTTCAACGTATTAACTGCAATATTTCGGTTTTCAGTATTTGATGTTTTTTGCAAATTACGTGCCATTAATTCTAAATATTTTTTCAATTTTTTATCCGTCTTATAATAAACAAATTGCCCACTTTTAAATGTAACATTACTAATAAAACCAAATATTACAACCCCAATTGCAAAAATAAAAGATGTTGATAATAAGGGAATTATTAAAAATGATGAAATAAAGCCAAATATCATAAAAAATGACATATAAATGAAAAAATAACTTGTTGCCATTGAAAATAATGTCATTAAAAATAATGTTAATGGTAAAATTGTTCCAAATAAAAGACTTGAATAAAATAATGTACTATATGGATTTCTTCTATACCTAATTTGTACTCTTAAATAGTTTAATCGTAATAATTTCTTAATTTGTTGCGTTTGATGTTTAACGATATCTCTCAAGGAAAATGTTTTAGGTGGAATTGGATTATTAAAATCAAAATTTTCTCTACCAATAACTTCTGTACTGTATAAAAAAGAGATAAATTAATGATAGATTTTATTCAATTGGTTTCACAATTGATGGTATATGTATTTTCTTTTCTTCTTTCTCTGTAAATAAACGTGCCTGATATTCTTGAAAGACAGTTATATGTAAACAAATCTAATTATATTAACTCCTGTATATAACAGGTATCCCGAGAAATTGTTACATTTTGAACAATTTCGTTATATTTCTTAGCATGCAAATCTATGACATTTTCGACAATATAGACATTTCAGCGCCAAATGAAAAACAAATTATATGTGACGCGACGAATGCCACAAAAACCTGAAAAGGGGTCAAATTAAGAAACGACAAAAGAACTTCCAATTAATCAAGAAAGGGGAAAGAGACGAAACACATATTCCATTAATTGCAAAACAAAGCACATTGAATAATATATATCAAAAAAAAAAATGTTAGTAAAAAGAATGTTCAGATTTAAAAAAAATTGGAGATAAAACTTAACATACCTTAAAAATCCTGCAAATTTTGGGAACCAAAAATTTAAGTATAATAAAGTGAACCAAAAATTTTCATAAATAATAATTTCAACTTTTTCTAATATTACTCCTGTCTTAATAAATATAGCAAACCAATATTTTTGTAATTTTGAATTAAATGAGAAAATTTTATTACCTGTAGTTATTGTTTTATCACCAATTCTCATAATATCATTTGAATTTTGTAAATGGTTATCTTTATTATTTTTATTCTTACGCATTGTCGATTCACTATTTAATGCAAAATTTAAAATCACTCTATCAACATCATCTTTAGTTAAATCTATTGTTCTACAAGAATCCATTAAAATATTTAATTTATCATTCGAAGACTCTAAAATTGGATCTAATTTATTAATTTTATCTAGGGTGTTCGTCTTTTCTTGTATTGGTTCATCTTCATTTATATTTATATTTTCAATAGTTTTCTTATCATGTTCATCTAAATTTAGTAAATCATTATCAGTAAAATATTCAGATTTATCAATAGTTTTAAAATGTTTATTGTTATTAGTCTTTTTATTCTTTGGTATAAATGAAATATCTAAAGATTCTACCGGAGTATTAATCATTGTGTTTGTATCATTTAATTCATTATCAACAGTTAAATTATTATTATTAGTTGGAATATTTCTAAATGGCATAAATGAATAAAATTTAACATTTGAAACATCCTTACCATTTATATCATTTTTATGTAAATTTGTAAATGTCTTTGATCTCCTTTCTTGAACCTTTGATTCATTAATTATAGAAGTTACCATATTTCACTCTGGAGGCCCTTTCTATTACTTTTTTCAATAAACAGTAATAAAAACATAAAATTCAATAAGTCGATTCTTATTAAATTATACAACCCTTAATATCCTTATTTATGAGTTTCTTATAATTCAATTGTTACAGTCTGTCTAAATTGTATTTTAAGGAAAATAAAGGAAATTATAAAAGTCAATATGGTATATAAATATGATGGAAATATGATTGCAGTCTCAAGAACAAGTTTTTATTCCTCCAACAGACATTAAAAAAATGCAAGGGTGTTTGTTGGTATAGTAAATAGTCAATATAGTCAATTTGACTATTTTCTCATTTTAAAGATCCTCATGACGTGCCTTTCAATAATAGGACCCCCAATTTAATGACAGTGACCGAACTATTTATAATATTTGGTTGAATATTTGCAATACCCCACTTTCTACACGTTTTGCAGACTATTTTTTTTGGTTATATTAATTACTTCGCAGATATATTACACATTTCCGTGTTATCGGAGTTCAGAAATTATTGATTTAGGGGGGCATAAAGGGACAGCAGTCTCGTTAGGTACAAGTTGTCCGTTCCATAGTCGTTTTTCTATGTTCGTTTTCTTATTCAAGGGTAACAATATTTAGCAGTGGAATACGAATGATATGTGACAGCAGATATATAGGGTTGCTGTTCCCTTTCAGCCATATCAGAATTACAGGCTACATATATTACAAGCAAGGAAATGGATGTAGAAATATATACGATTCATGTGGTCTGGATCTAGGGTTATATGAAAGTTCATGTATTGAGAAAACTTCAAGATTTCCTTGGAGAATTTATATTAAGAGAAACCATTGACATAGTAATACGAATGGGTTCATTCGTATTAGTATGACGTTACTGAATATTCTCATCAACTATGATACTGTACCATATGCGTATATTTGATCTTGCTTACTTTGAATCAGATTATTATTAATTCTTGGTGTACACAAACGACGTAAATTTGAAAACTTTCTTATATTTTTATGTAAACGTACAATAGTATCCATTAATTAATGGTGGGCTTACTTTCCTGTATTATAGAAAGGTATGTAACTTTCGTTTATCGATTTGATCGATAATCTAGTATTTTCATGAATGGACCGATTCATAAACATTGTACCATACATATATTACAATTAACATCTGCGCATCTCTTCAACAAATTTAACTGTTAGGAAGATTCAAAAATATTATCACTCATCACGAGGCGTCTTTGCTCAATTGCTCAAGCTTTCACTGTGGCAAAACTGAAAAATTAAATTTCTAGGCAGACACAGAGAGCGAGAGAACGAAAAAATTTTCAATGAGTTTCTATTCCGTTACAATATGTTATCGATCGTCACTTAACCTTCCGTTCAGTAACGCCATTACTATCTGCAAATTTATACATTTTAATTAAACCAATGTAAAGTTATCGTAACTATTTAAACATTACAAATTTTATTATATAATGGTGAATTTTTTCCTTGTTGTTTAACAAACTATCGAATATTTCATATTAATAAACGCATAATGAGACCTATCGTATTAAGAGGACATGAACGTCCATTAACTCAAGTTAAATATAATAAAGATGGTGATTTAATCTTCACTTGTTCTAAGGATAATTCTGCAAGTGTTTGGTTCTCAGCAAATGGTGAAAGATTAGGTACTTTAGATGGTCACATGGGTACAATTTGGTCTATTGATGTTGATTCATTTTCAAAATATTGTGTTACTGGTTCAGCTGATTATAGTATTAAAATTTGGGATATTGCAACAGGTAAAGATATTTATACTTGGAAATCTCTAGTTCCTGTTAAAAATGTGCAATTTTCACCATGTGGGAATTATGTATTAGCTGTCTTAGATAATGTTATGAAATATGCAGGTTCTATTAATATTTATCAAATTAAAAGAGATGAAAAGACACATGATGCTATTGAATTTGTTGAAGAACCGTTATTTACATTAGAAACCGTCGAAGGTTTAGATGCTGTAAGTGTTGCTGGTTGGTCCATTGGTGGTAAAAATATTTTTGCAGGTCATAAAGATGGTAAAGTTAGTAAATATGAAATTGACGTTAATAATAAAATATTTAAATTTGTTGATTCTATTGAATTACATGAATCAAATATTTCTGATATGCAATTTTCTCCAGATAGAACATATTTTATTACTGCCTCAAGAGATTCTAAATCACATTTAGTAGATTGTGCAACAATGAAAGTTTTAAAGACATATGAATCAGATTGTCCATTAAATTGTTCTACTATTACTCCATTAAAAGAATTCGTTATATTAGGTGGTGGTCAAGCCGCTAAGGATGTTACAACTACAGGTGCTAATGAAGGTAAATTTGAAGCAAGATTTTATCATAAAATTTTTGAAGAAGAAATTGGTAGAGTTAAAGGTCATTTCGGTCCATTAAATTGTGTTGCTGTTTCACCAACTGGTACTTCATATACATCCGGTGGGGAAGATGGTATTGTTAGATTACATCATTTTGAAAAATCTTACTTTGATTTTAAATATGATGTTGAATTGGCTGCTGAAGCTAAAGAACATATGCAAGAAGCTAATTAATGAACTTTCATAAGAAGAAGAACAACCAAAACAAGATACAAAATAAGTTATTACGAGTCAACAAGAATGGACAAACAATGATATTCAATAGTCATATGCGATGTATGCATTTTCACAATTATTAACAAACTTACACATTTGCATGCTATAAATATATCATATGTTTTATTCAATTTTTTGCTTGATTTTATATTAAATAAATTTTCTTTGTATAATGTATATATACACACACATATAAACGTAATCATTCTCAAATATTAAAAACGAATTGGTTGAATGCATTATAATCATAGAATTTGGTCTATAAAAGGTATGTAAAGATATGTAATATCTATCTTCTTGCCTTAGCTTGTTTTAACTTTTCTAATTCTTCGGCAGCTTTTCTTGCATCAGCAGCAGCTTGTTTTTGTCTCAAGATATCAGCATCGGATTCCATTCTTTTCTTTGGATCACCATTTTTTTTACTACCTTTTGCAGCGTCTTGTTGTTTCTTTAAATTTTTAGCTCTAGCTAAATCTCTTTGATTACCTCTGGCCATATTTTATTGTATTGGTATCTTATATCTATTTGTATGTTAGATGTATACTTGATTGCGGCTTGCCTTTATATTTTATATAGATTTTCATCCATATTCGAGAATAATAACAAAATGTTCACATTCTACCAAGATTATGAAAGCAGCAGAGGTAGTAGTAGTAGTAGCGGCAGCATACAGAACGATTTGAAAAATTCAAGAAATTCGGCGTGAGTGTATCACCCTCGTTGCCATGGGCACGACACTGCCAAAGAGACAGACTTATAGAAAAAAAAAATTGAAACTTCGGTCATTGTATACGAACTCCAAAGAGTTTTCAGGGCGGCTATTACACAAACAGCTTACTTATATTTCTTAACGTATGGTAAGAGTACCTTTCAGTAATTTGAGATATTCAGATATGGGGAAGAATCTGTGATCTATTCCATCTCGATTTCGAATATACCGTGTGTGTCGCCATAGCTAGTTGATCATATCGTTAAAAAGACGCTAACAGAGAAATCGATGCTTACAACGACAATAATAAATCTTGTTAATAGATTGTCAATTAAGAGTTGAATACGGTTTGTAAAGGAAATCAGAGTACAAGACCCAGCCATATACACACTTACACTGGTATCTCTTTCTCCATATTAGCATGTCAAATACAGATCCGATCTCTACCGGTTTATGAATCGGGTATATACGGGGCACAGATTAGGAATCTGCAATAATTATTTAACATTAGTCGGAATAACTTTCTCTGTCTGTATCTATCTCTCCTTATTGGATTTAGTATAACAAAGAATTAAATGAACGGATATATCTTCAGATATTGGATCGGTTTTTCATTACATGAATATGTAATTTCGACCAATCATCTTGCTTGAAAATGGAGTTTCCACGATCCTACTACTTTTTTTTGCCCTGTCGGCATTCACTGTAAATCTGTGCACATTAATTTTGTAATTTTCGCTCTTAACAAAACCGGACAGAAATAACTGGACAAGAAAGAAATTGTTTAAGGGAAGTTGGGAAAAAGCAAGTCTGCAGTCGCTGTTATTGCTTTTTATTGATGCGGAGATACATACACATTCATTCATTTAATGACGAAAATGAGATTAATGCGAAAATCAGTAACTAGCCTATCTATCTATCCCTCTCTTTTCGGTTTATTTACGTGTATGGCAGGAACAGCTAGCTGGTGGTCAAGTAGAACTTTTATAGAGGGGAAGATTTTGATAATAGCGATGCTTGACACAAATACTATTGATATATGGCAGCTCAAAGCAAGTCAATAGCTATTATCGTTATACGCTTAATCAAGAATAATGTAGAAATATGGTCTTCAGTAAATGCATGTGTTTCTTGCAAAACAGTGACAAAACTATGACAATTATTTCATATCGAGTGATTTTTTTTGTAAGCTACTAAATACGAAATTTCCATCTTTTAAGTTGCTTGTTAACAAAATGGCGCTTCGAAGATTTTTATCGATTCTGAATTTTCCTTGAAGAAAATATTACGCGCGGTTGTTCCGCTATTTATGCGATATATACGGTTAGCGGGGGCAGAAAGGGAAGGGGCAAGTCTTCGTATGAAGGGCTGGACAGAAATAACGGTAGCTCGTGTACAGGTGCGTTTTATATCAATAAATAGCTGTTGATTAATGTTTAAACAAAAATAAAAATAAAAAAGAACCGTCTGTTTTACACAGTTACAGAGAGAATTTCTAATTAAAAAATGGATTAGTACGAGGTAAATAGCAATATTTTTACTTAATTTATTGTTTTTAGTAATATAGTTCCCTTTGACATTCAAATTTCCATTCTTCTTAGCGATAGACATAGACTTAACGGCTATTATTGTTACATAACCGCATTTTTTTCTGTTAGTGGCCCCTCCTTCTATTGTCTATCAATAATCCATTATTTCAGTTATTAGTAGTTTTGGAAGTAGATGTGTCTGGAAATTCATTTTATTTGTACCCCCTTTTCTCTGTATATCATATTTGTAAGTTATTTCTTCCCAGGAAAAATTGCTTTTTCTCTTATGTAAAAAAGTATAAAAGTATATTAATATTTTATATATAAAAAGGATATACGGTTGGTAAGTATGTTTTCCTTATTTGATTTCTCGAGAAGATTCTTGTTAGTTCAGTATATAAAACATAACATACTGATTATATTACAAGACACTATATTTTTTATTACTACATATTCGATAAAAAAAGAAGAAGAAACAATATATTAGAATAAAAAATTATTGTGTTTGAAGAACTGATCATACTCTGTTATATTCATATTTTTTTCTCACGCTGCTTTAATTTAGATATTTCTACCCTATTTTCCTTATTAATATTCATTGTTTTTTAAGATTCGTTATATCTGTTTTAAATATTCCTTACTAATATATTCATTCAATCACGTTATTATCTAATAAGAATGTTCAATTCTATCATTAGAAAAAATTTAATTAGTTCAGGGAAATTAACCCTTCAGAAACAAAATTTAATTTTGAAAAATCAATCAAAATTATTTTCAACTTCATTAACTAAATTTCAAACTAGCTCCACAGCTCCTATCATTAAAAAGAAACCATTTTATAGAAGAGCTGGTAGAGCGGTTTTCAAATACGGTTTAATCGGTTCATTCTTAGGTATCGCATACGTATCATATGCATTATATAGAGAGAGTAATCCAAGGAAACAAACTCCACAATCAACAACTTTCTCAAATGGTTCAAAAAGAAAGACAATTGTCATTTTGGGTTCAGGTTGGGGTTCAATTTCATTACTAAAATCATTAGACACTTCCCAATATAATGTAATTGTTGTATCTCCAAGAAATTATTTCCTTTTCACCCCATTATTACCTTCTACCCCAGTAGGTACCGTTGAATTAAAATCTATTATTGAACCTGTTAGATCCATCGCCAGAAGATCTGCTTCAGAAGTAACATATTTCGAAGCTGATGCTTTAACTGTTGATCCAACTAAGAAAACAGTCCATATTAAATCTGTTGGTGAAAAAGATTATGAAACTGATCTTTCATTTGATTATTTAGTCGTTGGTGTTGGTGCTCAACCAACTACTTTCAATATTCCAGGTGTCGATAAATATTCTTCTTTCTTAAAGGAAATATCAGATGCTCAAGATATTAGATTGAAAATTATGAACTCTATTGAACAAGCTGCATTATTAGAACAAGATGATCCAGAAAGAGCAAGATTGTTAAGCTTTGTCGTTGTCGGTGGTGGTCCAACTGGTGCTGAATTTGCCGCAGAATTAAGAGACTACGTCGATCAAGATTTATCTAAATGGATGCCATCCTTAAGTAAAGAAATTAAAATCGCTATTGTTGAAGCTACCCCTCATATCTTAAGTATGTTCCCTCAAAATTTAATTGATTATTCTCAAGCTTTATTCACTAAAGGTGGTATCGATCTAAAATTAAAGACCGCTGTTAAGAAAGTTGATGAAACTACCATTTATGCTGAAAATAGAGACACTAAAGAAATGGAATCTATTCCATATGGTGTATTAGTTTGGGCTACTGGTAATGCTCCAAGACCTGTAGCTAAAAATTTAATGGAACAATTAGGTCCAGAAAAACAAAATTCAAGACGTGGTTTAGTAATTAATGAAAAGATGGAATTAGTTGGTGCCGAAGGTTCAATTTATGCAATTGGTGACTGTACTTTCTATCCAGGTTTGTTCCCAACTGCCCAAGTTGCTCATCAAGAAGGTGATTATCTAGCTACAGTCTTCGAAAAATTACATAAAATTGATCAGTTGAAATTTGCTAATGAATCAATTACTGACGCTAATAAAATTAAAAATAATAATGTCAAGATCGATAAATTATACAAAAAAATCGATAAATTCCATTATCATCACTATGGTTCCTTAGCTTATATCGGTAATGAACAAGCTATTGCAGATGTTACTGTAAACGGTTATTCATTCAAGGGTGCCGGTGCGATGACTTTCTTATTCTGGAAATCTGCATATTTAGGTATGTGTATCAGTTTAAGAAACAAATTTTTAGTTGCTATGGATTGGTGTAAAGTTTACTTCATTGGTAGAGATTCTTCCATTTAAATTCAGAAACGTAGAACTATTTAGAAGTAACTACCGACACTTCCGACTACAACTTTTTTTTGTATATTAATAAATATTTTCATATAATAAACTAAGAAGAGATACTCATTTTTTAGAAAAAAAAATTTATAAATACGTAATTGGCTTCGCTATTGACGGATAATGTAAAATATATTAGCTTTATATATTGTTATGAAGTTTATATATAGTTTTTGGAAATATGATATACTGATCAATTTTCCTTCATGTTTGAATTTGTTGTAAATTTTGAAACCATTTAACCCTTACCGATTTTTATTAATTTTATATCAGAAATGAAAAGGGGAAAATAATTCTATTATAAAGTTGTTTTGAATACCAAATAAAAATTTTGTTCGAAATAATAAAAAAGTGTCTTGTACAAATGACAATATAACTCTCTCCTTAACGGTAAGATTTTTGGTATCTGGAACGAGCACCCTTACCACCGAATTTCTTTGGTTCTGGCATTCTGGAGTCAGCGATCAATAGAGTTCTGTCATATAATGTGAAAGCTCTCTTTAATTCGTTCTTGGATTGTTCATCGACGAACTTTTGGTGGTAAGCAATTAGACCCTTAGCAATGGCTTGTCTGATAGCGTAAACTTGAGAGACGTGACCACCACCAGTAACTCTAACTCTGATGTCAATGTTGGTGAATTTGTCTAGACCAACTAATAATAATGGTTCGTAAACCTTGAATCTTAGGATTTCTGGTTGAACTAAGGTGATTGGAGCACCGTTAACCTTGATTAGACCTTTACCGGCCTTAACGTGGGCGACAGCAGTAGCGGACTTCTTCTTACCAAAAGTCTATAATAAAAATAATGAACCATTGGAAACTATTGTTCACTTAAAATTAGGAAAATAGGTTAATGATTAGTATTGTTAGTAAAAAAAATTCGTTTACTTAGTTACTATTTTAAAGGTTTTCAAATGTATTAAAAGATTGATGTAAGGTTTTATTCTATCCTGACATTGGACTATTCCAGTTTGATAAATGGTAGCTATTAACTTTATAAGTTTATTGTAGATTTTCCAAAATTTCAGTTATTCAAATTAGTCATAATTATATTTCTGTATATTCGTAATTGATTCTTAATACATTACTAGTGCATCCGTTTCTTCTGGTATTTCAACCCTATGCTCGCAGTTTATATCATATTTCTTGACTTCCAAATATATTTGATATCTATTTCTATTCAAAAATATTATAATTTCGTCATCTTTTCATAGTCTATTTAAAATGTCATTATTTACACAGTGTTTCCACATTTCATCATTTTTAATCATTATTCCGCATTGTAATATAGTGAATTGCTTAACATACTTGGACACTTGGGACAGTAGACATGTTGTACTTTTCTTTATTCGTTGATCGGTTATTTAAAACAAAGAGTCAAGACAAGTTTTATATAATATTTTAATTATGTTATTTCTTCTATACTAAGACCTCTACAGCTTATTGAATAATTTTTCAGTTTTGCTTCGGTATCACCAACTTCTTACTGTGAAGCCTTTGCCCAGTTGTTAGACTATCAGTACAAGACCATACTATTGCTCTTCCTACAATACCTGCCAATCTGACCTGTTCCCATGCAAACTAGCTGATCCATACAAAGAGTTGAATTGAAAATTTCAAGAGTCTGGATCTGGGGCAGAAGAGGATATTCAGGTAGAGCACTATTGCTAGGAAGGCTAAATGAGATTGCATTGGATGAATCAACTGGACAATTCAGCTGAGGGTACCCACTCTAGGCAGATAATACTAATTGAGACCTGCCTAAGTGTAGACCGTTACCGTTATTGGTTCTGTCTACTATGTTCTCTCCCTGCCCAGTCCCTTGCTATCCTCTTTAGGAGGAAACTCAGAATGAAAAACTGCATTTTCATAACTTTCACAAGAAAATTAATAAATCTTGTTTTAACACTTCAGAAGTTACGGATGTAACAATTCTCAAAAAATGGAGTCGTCAAAATTCCAACTTTTTGACTGTGTACCCTTTTACACCCAGACATCTGTTAATGAATATTAAAAATCTTTAATTTTCTCATTTTTTTTAATAATCATAAATATTGAAACAAGAATATTCATTTCCCAGGCAGATACTGCGCGTTTACTCCGCAGCTTTGAAGATGGAATATTTCTCGAAAGCGCACCATTTCTAAAAACAAAAGGGAAATTTATCTAATTTGTGATTTTTCACTAACCGTCAGGCTCTTATTCATCAATACGTTTCAAAGTGTCCAGCATTCGATGCTTTCATAGCAATGGGAGGAAAATAAGCTAATAGTGCTGTAACTCATACTACGCTTATGCTCTAACGTAGCTAACTACTAACTAACTTACCCAGTAACTATCATACATACTAGTGTTTCATATAGTTAAAGAAACCATCTTATTATTAAAAGTAAATATCTTATAAATCTATGTTATTTTTAAATAGAAGGAATTTTTAACTTTCAATCGTAACCACATCAGGAATTAAGTAACAATGGGTATGTGGAAATAATAACTAGAATGGATTTACTATAGTGATATTATCAGTAATGAATTGAACAAGATATATGAGATAAAAACAATCATGATATATGTTTTTAAGTGAAAATTAATATAGCGTATATGAATATAGAATGATATACCAGTTAGGGATTAAAATATGACCTGAATCTGTAGATAGTTATGATAATTAAAAAAACGAGGTAAATTAAATAAAAATATGAACCAATATAGAATGAACACATGAAATCATGATAGTAATATAAATAAGATCTCGATTATTCATTGAATGTCTCTGATATAGTAATCCCAGAGTATGGGGCACATGTGTTTTCAAAACGAAATGTTCATTTCAAGATATAAATCTAGGAAAGCGCAATTGTATATAGTAAGCACGATGTTACCTCATTAATCAACAAACAAATAACAGTTATACTAACAAATCTCCTGATGTATTTTCATGTTCATTTATGATATGATTGATACAAACTATAATTTAAAATAGCTATCTCCAAGAACTTACCATTACTAAAGAACCATTTCAGAAAGCACTGGCAAGAACGTGTCAAGGTTCACTTCAACCAAGCTGGTAAGAAGGCTTCTAGA
>JAXQGP010000222.1:0-31330 GCA_037040125.1 Kazachstania sp. M6911
ACTAATACAAACTCACTTTATATAATATCTGAAATGAATAACGATCAAGTTAATACCAACTATTCTGCTTCAGCTCAGTATCATATTAGTGTCTCAACAAATACTATCATTTATAACGTCAATTATAGAAACAGCAAATTTATTACAACATTTTATAGTACATATTCGGTTTTGAATAACCAATAAAACAATTTTATACAAGTATGAATTCCCTTAGTTAAAACTACACCGCATTAATGTACCTATTGTTTTCATATTAAAAGAGATGTAACAATACAACTACCCTGGAACTAAGAAATTCAAAATTCAAAGATTGTAGTTTGGGTTAAATAACGTTAAATAACTCTCCACTATATGGCTGAAATGATTAATTCGTCGTCAAACGATTCTATCTCCCCCAAAAGTCCTTTTTTGGAATATCTTAAATAATGCTATTATGCACAAAAATACATAAATTACTGGGCGTGTGGCGTAGTTGGTAGCGCGCTCCCTTAGCATGGGAGAGGTCTTGGGTTCGATTCCCAACTCGTCCATTTATTTTTGATTTTTGTTATCGTTAGGTCGTGGGTTCGAATCCGGGTTGGGTGGTTCAAGTTTTGTGAATATATCATTGGTGTTCAGCTTTATTGGCAAAGTATTTGAATATAATTCCTATGATGGTCTCCAGATATTACAGTCGTTCAGTTTTGTTTTTTAAACTAGCGTATTATCACAGCTTACTATCAATTGACCTCGACTTTTGCTCAGTAGCGTATTTTTTTTTGTTAAATATTCGAGAAATACATATATATATATATGCTTTTTTACAATCTCTCTTTTATTTTTGATATTATGTGATAGGTTTAAATTATATAGGAGGTACAAACCTTCTGAGGTTGTTACAAAAAAGTATATATAAGTCGTTCATAGAAGCAATCAATCCCAAATAGTGAAATCTTGTAATTCGGTGAAACCATCCTCAATCTTTGGAACAAAACTACCATCCATATTACCCATACTACCCATATTCATCATAGCTGGTCCAGCAACCCCCGTTATGTTATCGTAAATACTAGTATTAGAATGGCTCATATTATTATTATAGGCACCATTGTTACTAATACCTTGCATACCATTAACAAGATTATTCATATTATTATTTCCTTGCATATTTATGTTGGATCTCATACCGTTATCCATACCGCCCATACCCATGGCGCCATTCATATTATTTTGACCGAAATTATCCATACCTGCAGAACTTGGTGCACCCATTTCGGCAATCGGATTAAATTCATTAATAGCAGCCATAACACTGTTTGGATCGAATAAATCACCGAAGTTTGAGTTTTGGGCAAAGAAATCATCTGAGTTAGGTGTCAATGTAGAGTTCATCAAGTTTGTATTATTGACAGCTAAATTATTTCTATTAGGTTGAATTGCATTTGGATCCTGAATGAAACTAGATACCGATGGTAATGGTACATTACCCATATTAGCAGCATTTAATTGCATATTCATACCAGGAGCTGGAGAATTAGTAGCTGATGGATATGCTGAATTCATATTACTTGAAGTTGAGAAACCAGCTTGTCCTGTCATCATATTTTGAGGAACATTTTGTACTCTTGAACCATCCATAGTCATACCAGAAGATGAAAGACCTGATGATAATGTTTTTCCTGGATTCAAAGCAGGTGTAACAACTGCATTGTTCAATTTTCTTTTCTTTTCAGATGCAACCTTTTCAGCTTGTTGTTCTAATTTACGGATATTACTATTAGTATAAGTAATAGGTTTATATGATGATCTAATAGGTGGTAATTGAGTTGATGATGAAGCCGATGAGACTCTTGGACCAACGAAACCTAAAGCATCTTGATAAACAGGACATCTTTTCAATTGGTCAGTATTACCAGACATAATTAATGATGGAACATTCTTGAAGAAACCTGAAATCTTTGGATGTTTCCAAGTTGTTAAATTGAAACCACCCTTCTTTGAACCACTTAATAAAGTAATAAAGAAACCTGTAGATCTATAAGTTCTTGAAGCATATGGATATTGAACAGCGATTTGTTTTGTCAATTTTTGGAATAATTTCATTCTTGCAATTAAAATATTGGCTAATTGGAAATCAGCTACAGTATCTAATGCAATATTATTAATCATATTCGATGTTAATTCTAATGGATCTCTACTACTACCATAGTTTGAACTTGAATCACTTGTGTGAGAATCATTATCAGAATCCTCACCACCACTACTATTATTTGAGAAAATATTTTCCTTCATACCACCGAGTGGACCACATTTCGAACGTAAAGTTAAACAAACTAAAAATTGTAAAGCTCTATGACCAATATCTAAACAATGTGGAGTCAATAAAATATTAACATAATCGAAAATTGTTGAATGATTATGTAAAATCTTATCTCTCTTAACGTTATTGAAGAAAATTAAACAATTTCTGTAACCATCAGTAGCGAAATTCAAAGTTTGTTGAGCATAATTTTTAGTTAATGCAATGGTACCACTATCTTGACTACCCATTGGTTCATAATGAGTAAATAAAATGTAGTTTAATAGATATAATAACATTCTTAAAGTAAGATGTTTGGTAAAGAAAAGTGCCTTTGTTGTAGATTCATGAGGTAATTCGAATTTCTTTTCAGATGGAGTTGAAGGATGTTTCTTACCAGAGGAAGAAGATGCAGGAGATGCACCAGTAGTTGATCCTGGAGTATTAATTGAAGACATTGGACTCGATGCACTTGAATTACCAATTGGCGTTGCAGTACTTGAAATAATTTCTTCTAAACTTGGTAAACCGTAACTTTCATCAGTATAATCTTGGAAATTAATTGAACCTTCAGATGTAGTTAATAAACCATTATTAATTAAATCATTTAGAACATCATTAATACTTTTCTTTGCATAAGTTAAATTGGATAAAGATTTAATTAATTCATCTAATTCGAATTTTCTAACATTTTTAGCTAAGAAAACATTCAAAATATTATTTAAGACTGCAATAATAACTAAATCAATTTGCCAGAAAAGACTAAAATTCTTAATAATGATTAATTCTTTAATATCACGAACATAGTCAATCTTTGAAGCAGATGGCAATTTAGTATCACTAAAATCTTTCAAATTTCTTAATAATCTTGGGGTACCTAAAGTTAAAGATTGTTGAACATCTAAATGAACAATGTAGAACCAAATTTTTCTCCAAGTATGTTTAAATCTTTCAGTAGTAACTTGATTTTCTTTAACAGTTGAATTTACATCTGATGAATTAGCACCATTTGCAGAAGTACCATTATTTGCACCGGCACCAGCTGATGTTGTACCTGCGGCACCATTACCATTATTAGAATGACTTCTATTTGCTGAATCACCTTGATTCATTGTTGCCCCTGCACCATTTTGACCATAAGTAGAAACGACATTTAATTGTGGGAAATTATCTGGATCTCTATGTAAACCACAAGAGAAAGCCATTTGAATAATTGATGATAATAAAATTTGATTCAATTCACTATCATGAGAATTTGGATCACTAATACTATGGAAACTATTATTATTTCTTTTATTTGCAAAACCTTCAGTTGGTGAATTCATCATATAAACTTTATACATTATAGCAAATTGAATTGTTGTTAAATTAATATTATTATTTGAAATTGAAGAAATTTTATCGAATTTAATTAAATTATCTTTAACTAAATTTAATAATTCCATTGGAGTTTCATATTTCATTAATTGATTATCTTCTTTATTATTTGAATTTGTATTAATATTTAAATGTGAAGCCAAATAAGAATTAGTTAATTCTGTATTACCTAAATTAATTTCACATCTATTTGCTGGTAATGATAACCAAGTTAATCTTAAAATAATAATCATAATACCCAAATTACAATAATCTGAAGATTTATTCATATGTAATTCTAATTTTTTATCAGGAGTTTCATATAAGATTTGAATTAAATGATTTTTAAAATTTTGTTCATCAATAATTGGAATAATTGGATAAATATGTTTAAAAAATTTATCAATAAATGTTAAAATAATATGTCTTGGTGGTAACATTGATATAACTTTATTAATAATTTCTGCATAAGTCATTTGTTCAGTTGATTTAATCATTAAACTTGGTTCAGTTTCTTGTGGAGCTACAGGACATTTTGAAGTCAATTTTTGGAATGAAGGTAACGAGCTTGTTGATGGAGTAGTTCTATTACCTGAAGGTTCTTCTGTTTCCATTGGAAATCTATGTGCAACAGGACATTTACTTATATCACCTGATGAACCAGCTGGTAAAGGATGTGGAGCAATTGGCATTGAACTATTTTCTGAATTAGATGGAATAGTAGCTTGAGGTTCTTTCTTAATAGCTGGTCTAACATCAACAAATCTATGTGCTACAGGACATTTACTAATATCACTAGCTGAAGTACCTGCAGGTAAAGGATGTGGAGCAATAGGTGGAGTATTATTACCTGTATTTGAATTTCTATTATCGATTTTAATACCTTGAGCTTGTGCTTGTGCAGTACCAACTAAACTTTTATAATCAATTGGACATCTACTTGGAGGATTTGTATTATTAGTATTTTGTAAATTTTGGAAACTTTTTGAAGTACGTGGACCACGTTTATCATTAGTATTGTTATTGTTATTAGTTGGTTGATTTGTACCTGGAACCATTCTTTGAGAATACCAATCATTAACTCTTTCCCTAATATTAAAGATATGACCCCATAATAATTTTAAATAAGGATCACCTTTCATTATTGCTAACCAATGTGTAGCACCTAAATGAATAGTACCATTATTTTTAATATGTAACATATCGAATTGTTTAGTTAAATCTAATTCATCATTATCATATTGATCTCTTGGATTTGAATTACTTGGATGATTAGCTGCAGTAACTAAAGAACCTAATGGATCGTTACTATTATTATTAAAATTTCTTGAGTCTGTGTTGTTATTATTGTTATTATCTTGTTCTAGTCCATTAACTGACAAATTATTACTATTGGTATCCTTCATGGCCAGCATGCTGTGATTATTATTTGAGTTACCTATTGAAGGAACTGGACTATTTAAATTAAAACTTGAATTATCAGGAGTATTAGCAACAGTATTTGAATTTGAAGCTGATGAATGAATTTTTGATAAAGCTTTCTCTAAATATTTAACTCTATCTCTTAAATTTTTCAATTCTGTCTCCTTTGATAATTCCTTTTCAGCTTCTTCTGCCCATGATTGTTCCATATAATGACATAAATGTGCAACACCTGTTTTAGTACATTGATTACAATGTGGTCTAATTTTATCACATTTAACTTTTCTTTTACGACAAATTGTACAAGATAAAGGAATCCTATTTCTTTTCCTCTTTGATTTTTTATTATCTTTTTCCTTTGTTGAAATATTTGATGGTGATGCAGATTGTGAAACAGTGGCACTAACATTAAGGTTGTTATTATTACTATTATTATTATTATTATTATTATTATTATTATTTTGCATCATGGGATTCATCATTTGTTGATTACCTGGAGAGAAAGTATCAGCAGGTAATGCAATAGAAGGTTGTGTATTCATTATTATCTTCTATTACCTTACGTATCGTTGTTATGTATGTGTGTATAACTTCGTAGTTGCTTTTGCGATGATAATATTTTGAGATCTGAATGAAATGTTTTTAATAATGTCAAATATATATATATATATATATATATATAATGGGAATAAGTTAATAATAATGACAAAGTAAAGAAGAAAGTAATGAATGATATAGAAGGTGTTGATCACTTTTCTTTCCATGAATAAAGAAGGAAATAACAATTAAAAAAAAGAGAGAGAGAGAGAATATTGAGTGGGAAAACAAGAAAATAAAAAAAAAAGGAATTGCAATTACAAATCTTAGTAAGTTTCCTATTTTATTGCATTAACAAACAAAAAAAATTGTTTAAAAATTGTTTAAAAATTGTTCAAATTTTTGTTCAACTTGTCACTGCGTGCCCAGGGATGTTACGGGTTAAAATATTTTCCAACCCAGCCCCGCTTTTTGGCCGTTTTAACCTAAACCCCAGCCTACCTTTGGAACTTTTGACCCAACCCACAACCCAATCCATTATGAATTGATGTAACGCTACCCAACAAAACCCTGTTCTACGGCGAGTTCTGGGGAAATTTTGGTTTCTCTGTAGAAATACTGTAGTATTTTTTTCAGAATACAGATAATGATTCGGTTGAAATGATACTCAATAGGTTGTAATGATGACAGTTAGATGGTCAATAACTTATAAAATAAAGGTAATAGCTAAATACACACAATTGCTGAGAATTAAATAAAATGCTTCATTCAAGTAAATTTTTTTGCTTGAGCCTGGTTACTGAATCCGAAACCTAACCCAACCGAAACCCAGCATTGGAATTTTTCAACCCTCCCTCTGAACAAAAATTTGGACCAAAAATCTCCATAACCCAACCCCCTAACCCCTACCCGTAACATCCCTGTGTGTACCTCTAGTTGTTGTTGTTGGGAAATACCAAATTTTGTAGGGAGTCCCATTTTCCTCCGTGCGTTTCGCTGCATAGTTAATGCAACCAGTGAGTGCAACGGAAACAATTTTTGCAAATGTGGACCAACCAAATTGGAACGAGCGACGAGCAGCGAACAATTCGTTCGTTCGTTCGTTCAGAATATTTCGATGAAGAAACAGACGCAGAGTCTACAATAGGTTATGCGGTATTTTCTGAGTCCGTGTCGTAGTTTCAGTCGTGTTCTGCGTCTATTTCTCTGCACAGGGCAGGTGAAAAAAAGAAAAGAGACCAAGAAGAAAACGGGTTCTGTACGGAATGTTCTTCGTCATTCTTTTAATCCGACGGGGTTTTACCTGTAATATCCGTCGGCGCTTTTTTCTGTTCAGTATTGTACGGTTCGTGTGTCATGATATTCTCCTGTTCGGAACAATTTTTGTCTCTGAATTGAACGAACGACAGATTGAACGGAACTGATCCGCGGTAATGTCTCTGTCTACTGTGACAGGCACAACAGAACTGTTATACCGAATTTCCGATTAAATCTAATGGATCAAAATGAATAAATAATATTTAATTTGTATTTACAAATGACAGTTATATATATATATATATATATATATATCAGTACACCACTTTCATTGAATCTATATTAACTGTCTCATATCATAATATATTTGACGACACCATAATACAGTATCATATAAATATAATTGATTACGGCGTCTCTCAAAACGTATCCAATTCCATATATAATGTAATGTCCATTTAATTGACCATTTTTGATTATTATGATCATTTGCTTCACAATCTTCTCCATATACTGTTTGTGAACAATATTGTGTCATTATTAAAAATGTACGTTCGGGTCCCAAGGGACTATCAAGACATTCATCAAGATATCTAGTTAAATCATTAGTCTTTAAAATTAATAATACAATACGTGGTATCCTTGACAAAATGGTCATTAAATTTGGTAAAAATTCACCATCAATAAATCTGGATGTCATTGAAGATATTTCTTCTGTACTTCTTCTTGTTGTGATATCATAATGTAATGCAACATCAATCGATCTACCTGTTATTGCTGCAGCAAATAATGGGAATTGATCATCATCAATATTTGCAAATCTTTTAGCATATAGACGCATCTTATCCTGATCTTGATCAAGTAAAGCTAACCAGAATCTTGCGTAATCTCTTCTCATTTGAGTCTCTGGAAATCGATATAAACCATGATCAAATAATATAATTTCAAAATTATGTGGATTGGTTGATGTTGGTTTATGTGGACGGATTGCTAAATTACCACCATGTGGATCACAATGTAATCCAACATTTGGTGTAAAAATCATATTATTGAAAATATGTGATAGACAACAGGATACATCAGATCTTGAAATATGATTATTATCAATATATTTAATATTATCAAGTCTTTCACCTTTAACATATTCCATTATTAAGATTCGATGATGTGCTTCAATAACATTTGGAACCTTTAATGCAGTCAATTTAATAAATTTTTTAAAATAATTTTGTGTATTAATTGCATTCTCTGCTTCTTTAGTAAAATCTAATTCAGTATATATTGATGATTGCAATTCATCACCTAACCACATTAATGGATATTCAGGAAATACTTTATCCATTAATGAAAATACTGTTTTAGTTAGTATCACATCAACTGGGATAAATTCTTTCAATTCAGGATGTTGACATTTAATAGCAACTTTCTCACCGGTTGATCGTAATGTACCAATATAAACTTGTGCTAATGATGCAACACCAATAGGTTTCTCATTAAATTCGATAAATGTTTCATCAATAGATTTACCTGTGTCATCAATAAACATTTCATTTATCGCCTCAATGGTTGATTCTGGACATTGATCTTGTAATGGAATCATTGTTTCCGTCCATTCAATAGGTAATAAATATGTCATTGCACCAATATGTTGTCCGAATTTAATGAAAATACCACCATTTTCACGTAATGCATCTAACGTAATTAACGCACATCGTTTATGACATTCAGATAACTCCTTTTTTCTTGTCTCTTCATCAGGATATTCAGTATCTAATGTCTTCTTATAATAATAAAAACATTTAATAGTAGCGTTTGCAACTACTCCAACACGTTCACTAGTACAATACAAATGACTTAACGAATTGACAACAGTGTCGTCTCTATTATATATCATTGCACCAGATAATAAACTGGCACTTAATATCGTTTTCTTTCTATGATTATATATTGATCGACTCCATGCATGTCTCGTCGTATAAGTATATGATCTTGTAAAAAATCGTCTCATCCTGCGCTATGGAAATATTATTTGTCTATGTTCTCTTTTTATATGTGTATATTTTCTTATTTAATTATTGTAGTTATACACTTTAACTCTTTGTATCTGTATTTCATGAGGTCTCCCCTTTAAAGGTATACATATCGTATCTTTTATTTTAACCTTTGTCCACCTCTCTTATTTATTTGCCGTTCCCGCATTACAATTCCCATTTTCATTGAACGGAACTCTCGGCGAACGCACCGATGAGCTGTCGATCAAAAATACCGTAAATGGTCCCGCCGTTCCATTATACATACAAACTTATATATATATATATATTTAATTAATTAACGATAGTTTCACCAGATGTTTTCAATCCAGTTATGACAATTTGTCCCAGGATACTCTCCACAACAACATCAATAACAGACTCGAAGGTGACAAGTGTCTCTCCTTTGAAAAAAATTTCATTAAATACTTGTGATAATTCTCCTTTATTCGTAATAATCATATCATCGTCATTTAAGTCAAATGTAATTTCCATCATTGTCATATCTGTCTCATCATCATGAACGATCTCTGATTCAGATTTATTCCATACTTTCATTGGTATCGACATGAAATGTGTATCATCATGATATATCTCTAAGTCTCCCTTAATATTATGCACTGCGATTCTTTCCTCCTCGGTATCATAAAATGATAAATTAATTGTAGCGATCATTGTACCAACCATATGAACTTTGTTTTCTGACCATGTCAGTCTCATGTTATCAATTGTTACTTCATTAAGAATGTCTGTTGTATTTAATGTAGTGTTGAACGTAATTGGGAAATAACCTAATTCATGAAGCATTAAATCAAGTATATCTACAGGTATCAATGTATTATCGTTGTATTTCATGATATTCAATGAGTCTTTGGAGACTTCACCTTTCAATTCAATCTCACAACTTGAACTCTCATTTAATAAATTGTTTAATAATAAAGTAAGTGGTGTCACTGTATTTTCTTCATCTGATGAACATACATGAGATAACAACTCCGAGGGAAGAGGTCCACCTAATCGATTATTAATGTTTATTGAATCTTTTTCAATCAGACTAAATTCTTGACTTTCACATTCGAGTGTAGGTATATCGATAATACATTCATGATGGCAATTAGGTAATTTAATATTCCAAGTCAATGGTGGAATCACTAATGGTTCATTTGGGATCTTTAACCACTTAGAATAATTATTTAAGAATTTGCTAAGTAATGAAATTGGTTCACTTCTTAATTTAACATCAAAATATTCATCCCTGTCATCAGTAACATGAAATTCTTCCAAGACAGGCATATCAAAATTTTCCCAAAAGATTTCTTCAAAATCTGGTATAGCGTCATCGTTCCAATGAAATAGCTCCGTCCAATCGACTGTAACTTTAGGTATATTGATCAATTTGATATTCAGATTCATTAAACTTCGTTTGTACAACGTCAAATCTAAGTGTGACCATAACTCTAACCCTTTATAATTATGAGATAACAATTTCTTCAATATGCTCATAATATTTTTCATATTTGGTTGAATTAATACAGTTAAATTCAATGGTGTAGTCGTACCATTAATCAGAGATACACATACGGGATCCTGTATTAGAATATTAGCTAATTTTAATTGTTTATCATCTACATTATGGAAAGTTGTAGAATTATTTAAATCGACACATAATGTCTTAATAAAATTCTCAGCAATAAATTTAATATTTTCAGTATCGTTTTTAGATTGATCATTCAAAAGTAAATTATCATAATTAATTGTATAGTTGACTTGAGTACTGACTTGAAGATATTTACCGCTATCATTATTTAATGCTGGATTTTGTGTATTTTGTCTCCATCCATCAATATGTACTTGATTAATCTTGATATCGGATATCTGTACCACATCTTCTTGAATTTGATCCATAGATGGTGAGTTCTTGATAAATTTTGTAATTTCGAATGACGAAACAACTAGTATAATAGTAGTTATTAGTAATATCGGTATAATCCAGGGTCTAGTTCTATTATTTCGTAATGTTCGAACGTCATTTATGTGATGTTCTGCTTCGACCGGATGTGGTCGATCAGTGTTTTGAATAGCACCACTATTATTGTCTCTCGTATTGTTATTTAGTAATGGACGAGTCTCGATATCATCCTGTTCTGTCGTCATTTTATAAGATTATTATTCTTGGAATGTTAACTGATTAATCAGTCTGTTAGTCGGTCTAATGAAGGTTAATTCGGAATTACTATATCAGTTATGTGTTATAATAACGTTCATATACTTGTATGAATCTTTATAATACATATCACAAGCTATACAAACCAAACATATATGACTCTTCCCTTCAACAAGTTCTTAAAGTTAAAGGAACTTATGCAAGAAGGGCAATAAGGAATGCTCAACAAAAGGGGTCTAAGAAAATGACCGAGAACGTCTCGTGATAACTAACAAAGGCAACGAACATAAGAATAAAGGAAAGATACATATAAGATTCGATTTCTTTGTTATGCACATCTGTGCACTTGATATTATCGAGTATACTCGTATTGACATATTGTTTAAGTAACCTTAGAAAAGGGTGTCTGTATCTCTTATACAATAGCTCACTACACTGATTCCTTACTATGAAAATGAAAATTTTTCTCTTAGTTGAAGCGATGAGCTGCCAATTGAAAAATTCATCACTATTACAAATGAATATATATATTTAAGAGATTGAAATTATGTCAATTGTATTGCTATACTGTTCAGTTAAAAGATAATCAAACACAAAAATGTTATATTTAATTGGGTTAGGTCTTTCATACAAAAGTGATATCACTGTCCGTGGTCTAGAAGCCATCAGACATTGTTCTAGAGTATATCTAGAACATTATACCAGTATCCTAATGGCTGCATCTCAAGAAGAATTAGAAGAATATTACGGTAAGCCAGTCTTATTAGCTGATCGTGAATTAGTTGAAACAGGTTCAGCCGAAATTTTAAAGGATGCCGACAAGGAAGATGTTGCCTTCTTAGTTGTTGGTGATCCATTTGGTGCCACCACTCACACTGATTTAGTATTGAGAGCTAAACGTGCTGGTATCCCAGTTGAAATCGTCCACAATGCTTCCGTCATGAACGCTGTCGGTTCATGTGGTTTACAATTGTATAACTTCGGTCAAACCGTCTCAATGGTTTTCTTCACTGATAGTTGGAGACCAGATTCTTGGTATGATAAGATTTGGGAAAATAGAAAGATTGGTCTACATACTTTAGTATTATTAGATATCAAGGTTAAGGAACAAAGTATTGAAAACATGGCTCGTGGTAGATTAATTTATGAACCTCCTCGTTATATGTCAATTGCCCAATGTTGTGAACAATTATTAGAAATTGAATCTGATAGAGGTACTAAGGCTTACACACCACAAACTCCAGCCGTTGCCATAAGTAGACTAGGTTCTGCTACTCAATCATTCAAGGTCGGTACCATCGAGGAATTAGCTGAATACGATTCCGGTGAACCGTTACACTCTTTAATTATCCTAGGTAGACAATGTCATGAACTTGAATTAGAATATTTGTTAGAATTCACTGACAACAAAGAAAAATTCAAGCAAGATGTTATCGCTGATCAAGAATACTTCAAGCCAGCAGCTTGGGTTCCACCAGTTGAAGAAGACAGCGAGTAGACAAATTGGAATGATAGCTTTATTACGTATTTAAATTCTTTTGTATACAATTCTGTATATTTAGTTATAATTTGAATAAATATACGCCATGAGATCGTGCACTGTTTAATGCGTGTTACCTTAATATTTTTGCACCGACTTCTTGTCTCACTACCAATGAACAGATCATATAGGAAGTACTGCGAAATCGCACAGTTCCGAAGCCTAAGGCGAAGCTCCAATTGCCCAAACAAAAATATAAACGATTGATACAAGAATAGATAACGTTGTAAATAGACAAGAAACAAAGGTAATAACTCTCAGGTATCCCAGTATATTAGTTACAAACTTAAACGTATACGCATAACGAAATGTCACATATTAAATATATGTTACTTGTCTCTAGACAAGGTAAAGTTAGACTAATGCAATGGTACACACCACTGTCATCAAAACAAAAGACCAAGATAATAAATGATTTAACTCCATTGATTTTATCAAGGAAACCGAAGATGTGTAATATTCTAGAATATAGTGACCATAAAGTGGTATATAGGAGGTACGCAAGTTTATATTTCATATGTGGTATCACAAATAATCAGGACAATGAACTATTGACATTAGAGATTATTCACAGATTTGTAGAGACAATGGATACATATTTTGGCAATGTTTGCGAATTAGATATTATCTTCCATTTTGATAAAGCTTATGATATACTGAACGAACTCATAATGTGTGATGGGTCAATGGCAGAATCAAGTAAAAAAGAGATATTAAATAATGTACACGCAATGGATGCAATTCAAAATAATGATCATTTAGATAGAGTATTAAGTTAGTTTTACAATCTATATATAAATAAATATATATATATATATGAAATAGAATAATTTTTTAAACAACTCAGTTATCGTTTTCTATTCTGGTCTGAATAAACAATGCCATAGATGTTTTTCAGCAACCATCTCCGTAGAGTCTGCGTTGATTTCGAAATTGGCATCGTCATTGATACTGCTGACCTGGCTTGTGTGTATCTTTTTCTTTTTTAACAGAGTCTTATTATGTTCTAGTGCATGTTTGTACAACATAATGTTCTCTTCAACAGAATCCATCATCATAAAATTCCAGACAAAAGTTTCTTCTGTCTGACCAATTCTGTTATTACGACTCGTAGCTTGTAATTCATCACCATGATTGATAATAGGGTCTAACAAGAAAATATGTTTTGCGTTTAATAAGTTCAAACCAGAACCTAATGTCCGAACATTTAATAACAGACATGTAATATCGGGATTTGTTTTAAATCTATCGATTGTAGTACTAATATTTTTCTTATTTTGAAACCCTTCCAAATATGTGATGTTATTTAATTGTAATATATGCGTGATAATTTTCAAAAATTCAATATTTTGGGAATACAGTAATATTTGTGGAGATGACTTATTTTGTGTTTCATCTCTTAATTTTAAGAAAAGAATCAACTTGATTACAAAGTCAATCTTTGCACCGAAATTTTCTTTGATTTTAATTTTATGAACTTCTGTCATTTGAGGAAACCTTGAATATTTGTCACTTAATGAAAATAATTCATCGCCAGTTGCTGCGTTAGAGTTTTGACCAGTACTTCCTTTCTTAGTAACCTGCGTTTCAGCTTCATTATCATCTTCAGACATTTTACTATTGATCACTGTATTCGACGGTGCTTCTTCATTCTTAAATTTGAAATTATAGACTTCAGATTTCGTTGTTTCCTGTTTACAAATAGGACACGTATGATGGTTCTTTAACCAGTTATGGATGCACGACTTACAGAAGAAATGACCACATTTCAAAATTGAACCCAAATATATAATACCTAAACAAATGGAACATGTAAACGATTTGTTTTGATCAATCAATTCTTTCAATTTTCTTAGATTTTTCAGATACTTAACTCTGGACTCTGTTTGATTTATTTTATCAATATTATCGTTATATTTTTTTTTGGTTCTAATCTCATTTGTGATAGCATTTCTTGCTGCAGGTTCTAATTGGATCAATGAAACCAAGGAGTCTGAAATTCTTTGTAATTGAGTGAAGTATTCAATTTTACTATTGTAAACGATATTCAACTTCTTCATTGATTCTCTAGTTATCTTGTCTTCATCTTTTATACGCTTAATTTCAGTTTCATATCCTAATAAGTAATCTTCAAAACTATCATTCTGTGTTGTTCCAGTCGCCTTCACCGAATTTCTCACAATCTTAGAATTTTTCAACTCACTAAAGATAGATTTTAACGAGACACCTTCTTTGATTAAACATAATTTCTTGATTAGTTGCACGTGGAATTCAGAATAGTTAGGATCAATCTCAACGATATTTTTTGAAGTCAATTTAATCTTGTCATCTTCTGAATTTATGATAAGATCTCTATTTTTAAGAATTTCTTCTAGACAATGCAGGTATGCAAATATTTTATCTTGATCTTCAATGGAACTTCCATACTCTTCAGCCTTCTCCTCTTCATTCTCAGAAGTATATTCTTTGGAGATAGGTTTGTATAATAACTTTTTTAATTCTGTCATGAACTCATTGAACTGATTCGTTTGATCATTAAAGGAGGTAATCATACCACCCAGTGATTTGAATATCTTTTGACTTAAGAAATTCGTAGAGTAGTTTTTCTCTGATTCAAACTCTATAATTTCCAACTCAGTTGTTCTTTTCTCAACTGATTTTTCAGTTGCTTCGAAATAATCATTAACTTCTTTAATCGTTTCATCGATCTTCTCAGATCTTTCCTTTAACATCTGTCTTCTTAATTGTTCAGCCTTCTCATAATACATTTGTTCTTGTAGTTGATTCTTATTGATTTCATCCATTTCTTCAGTAGAGTAAATATTGGTATATTCTTTGAGTTGAAGTGGTGAAGAATCTTTATTCTCATCATGTAATAATGTGGCCTTTTCATTAATATCATCGACTTCTTCTAATTTCTTAGAACCCAGGAAGTAATAAGCTGTACCAGTAAAGAAAACACATTGATGAAGTAAATCCAAGTAAGCTCTAATTTGTACCTTATTCGCGGCAGCTTCTTCTCTAACAATAACATCATCTGCAGTCGCATCGGTTTCCTCATTTTTATCCTTGGTTTCATCAATAATGTTAAATGGATCATCGACGTGGAATTTTTCTTTTAAATCCTTTTTGATTTGTTCAATCACTATATGAAATAAACTAATTGCATCCGTTGGTTGATTTTGTAATTCCATCCTTGCTTGTGCAGATTTCACTTGTAATTGAATATTCTCTCTAAACAAAGTATCAAGCAACTCCGTAGCATTGATTGTCATTAATTGTAATATGTCATTAATATTATGAACTGATGTAATTTGATTATCTAGTTGTCCAACTTTGTTACCTTTCAATTGATTTCGTTTCAGTGATCTATGTCTCGAACGATTAGAAAACATATTCATAATATTTTCTGGTATTACCGCATGACAACATAAATATCTTAATTTCATTAACCATTGATTTAATTGTATCGTTGATACTCTTGGATTATTTTGACCAGTGGATCCATACCCTGAAACATATAAGAAATCCTCCCATGTATTAATATAATTATCCCATTCAACTGGGTTGAATTCTAAGGGTATTAAATAATTTGTTTGTTTAGGGACATGGATTTGATCAATGACATCATCCTTGATATGTCTGATACAAATATCATATTTTAAGAAAATGTTTAACAATTCTTCAATTGAAAATACTGAGCCTTTTTTTAAAACTGAGGAAATTGATAAATTTGATTCCTGCGAATGATTTCTTTGATTAGTTGTTGTTGCGTCAACAATATTATCATGAACATTATTAATAATATCTGGCATATTACAAAATGGCTGTATCTTTAAATAAGATAATACTGTTTGAAGATCCTTAACATTTTGAATAGGTGTACCTGATACACCCCAAGTATGAACTCTATCTAATAATGAAGTACATTTAGCAGCTTGAGTGTTATCACTTTTCAACATTTGTACTTCATCTAAAATAATTCTGAAAAATTGCATTAATGATAACGGTGAAGAATAATCATATCTTGGAACGTTATTTACATTTCTCCTCGATCTTTGGTTTGCATTGTATTGAGTATAATGGATTTCGAGATTAATAACATTATATGTTGTGAGTATTACATCATATTTAGATAATTTGTTAACAATTGTATCAATATTGTCTGTATTGAATGTACCCTTGACATCATTATAACCTTGATAATGGAAAATAGATACTGTATCTTTTGTAGTATGTTGTATAATTTCATTAATCCATTGTTGTAATAAAGGATTTGGACAAATAATAAGTGTAGTTTTACAACGTAACAATTTTTTACCTAAATCATTAACGTATGTCATTGGTTCATTTTCAATAAATTTTCTTTTATTAAGTAAAAGTAATGATAAAATTTCGATTGTTTTACCTAGACCCATTTCTTCACAGAGTAAGCCTTTTGCAATGGTATTATTAGTGCTGTGTTTTGAATATAAATCTTTGACATATGAAATGTCTAGTATGAAATTTGTAAATTTATTCCAAAAGAAAGTTCCAGTAGATATTGAGTTAATGATTGTGTAGCCGTAGCATATTTCATCGTTTAAGTAAGATAATAAATCTTGTATCGTAGGTTCTTCATTATGTTGTAAAACGTTATTATTATAATAACCTTCTTTAGTTAATAACCATTTTAAACTTTGTTGTTGGAAAGGCAATAATGATGTATTCAAATGTGGTACATGTAGATCATATTCTGATGTCTTATTGATTAATTTCTCTTTTGTATATCGAATTGTTTGTGTCATGAATTGTCTCTCAATGAAAGGAGATGTGATACCCAGAGTATTTCCTTTCGACAAAGATTCTTTCTCGTTTAATAAATCATGAAGTAATGTCATTGTATCTTTGTTAAATTTGTTTGCGATGTGATTCCTTTCACAATTTAACCATATTTGTAAAGACAATTTAACTGTATTGTTTGTTAAGGATAATTTAATTCCTTTCAAATCAATATTTTTCAATTGTTTCCTTAATGATCGCAGATTTTTATTTAAATTCATAATTTTCTTCGTATCATTTTTCAATTTTAATTTTGATGATTTATCCTTATTTAATTTTAAATTTAAAATATTTAATTTTAATTTATTTACTCTATCATTATATTTCTGAATCAAATATTGTATATGACCAAACTCCAAAACCCTTACCAATATTGAACTGTTTGCAATGGAAGATACGTTAGATATACTAAATAATGGTACTAAATCACTATTTGATATAATCAGTTTCCTATTCTCTGACGATATCATCACAGGAATATCCTGTACCGAGACATCATCGGATACCTTCCAATCAATTTCACACGTTAGCAGATGTATCGATATATCATTCCCATTCGTTTTAATTTTCTTTGAATCTGGTTCACTGATAGTGGCAACACTATCATATTTTAATAAAATTTCATCAGCATATAATTTATTAACTAATTTAATAGATTCGTTATCATTCAATGATACACTAATCAAATTATTCATAAGTAACAATATAATAAATTAATAAAATATAATTTATTCGATGATATTGTTTAATTGAAACTGTGTTAAGTGTTCCAGATATCCTAAATATATTGTTTATGCAAGTGTGTGAAATATATATATATCAATGAAATGAATGGTAACCCTAATATATACCCTGATCAACAACCCTAGGTCTTGGATCAAGAAGTTCAAAAAAAATGAAAATGACGTCAGAGGACAATAAAACTGTATCAACTAACAATTACGTAATATATCCGAAGACACTATTGATTTGCAACAATCCAAAAGACGAGTATAATAACAGTTGCATATTGATGAATAACTTATTGTTCTTATGGAATAACGGATTGTGTAAACTGTACTAATAGACATATATGAGAACACGATGGTATCACAAAACAAGATATAAGATTTGATGTCTAGTTCATACCGTAACAACCATATCTGTCTGGTGCCAACCTCACCATCTGATAATCAATCAACACCCACGTATATACATATATAACAACCTGCCTTTTCTTCTTCTCTTGTATATAATATGTATTAACTATGTAACCCCGCAAAATGGCTACACTACAAGAAATTACGTTCCGAAACAGCGACGGAGACGGAGACGGCAACACACACACAAATCATTGCAGTGGAGACGGTGAAATAACTGTGTAACTGAGAGAAAGAGGGAAATTTACAATACAGAAGCAGCAATAACGGAGGCAAATGAGAAGAAATTTGAAATTTTATATATTATTGATTCTTTGAACTAAATGAAATAACCAAGAGGGAAAAGGAAGGAAGGAATTAACACACTAAAGGGGACATATAAATTATATAAATATATATATTCAAGAATATTCTTATTTATTTATTTGTGTGTGTTTTTTTAATAGAGTTATTGTAATCTGATTGATAAATATATGCATTCTGTTCATTACTAGATCGAATCATTATTAATATTCTTTATTTAAAATTTTTACAATTAAAAAAAAAAAAGATGAATAAAATTAAAGCATTATTTCATAAGACTAAAAAAATTGATACTGAACAAAAAATTGAAACAATAACGAAAAATTTACCAAATGCAAGAATTGTTGAACCTGAAATTGTACCAATTCAAATTAGTGCAGAATTAGAAACTCAAGATATTCCAGTAACAAGTGAAAATATAATGATTCCAACACCAACTGATTTAAAGCAATCAATTCCAAAATCATTAAATTCTATACATTCTTCTTTTGAGGATGAGGACGAGGAGGATGATTCGAATTTATCTTTACTTTCTTCAGATTTTGCTAGTGAATATAGTTATGATTTATCACAAGATGAATCACAAATTAATAATAATTTATCAGAAGATAATTTATTCTCTGAACAAATTGAATTATCAGATTATAAATTAATTGAAAAGATTGGTGAAGGTGCATTTTCAAAAGTTTATAGAGGTAAACCAATAGAAAATTCAATTGTCTCTAAAAATTATAAAAATGTTGCAATTAAAATTATTAAGAAAGATATTTTAACATTAGAAGATAATGAACCTGTTGAAATTAATGGCGAAAAGCATAAATCATCAAATCGTACATCGACAAGAGAACAAGTATTAAAAGAAGTTGCATTACATAAACAAGTTTCACCAGGTTGTAAAAATATTGTTCAATTTATTGATTTTAAAGAAACTTCATCATATTATTATATTATTCAAGAATTATTAAATGGTGGTGAAATTTTTAATGAAATTGTTAAATTAACTTATTTAAGTGAAGATTTAACAAGACATGTTAGTAAACAATTAGGTAATGCAATTAAACATTTACACTCAATGGGTGTTGTACATAGAGATATTAAACCAGAAAATTTATTATTTAATCCAATTGATGTTATACCATCAAAGCAACGTAACTTTCGTAAAAGTGATGATCCAAATACAAAATTAGATGAAGGTATATTTACACCAGGTATTGGTGGTGGTGGAATTGGGATTGTTAAATTAGCAGATTTTGGTCTTTCAAAACAAATTTTTCAAACTAATACAAAGACACCTTGTGGTACAGTTGGTTATACAGCACCTGAAGTGGTTAAGGATGAAAAATATTCAATGAAAGTTGATATGTGGGGGATTGGATGTGTTATTTATACAATGTTATGTGGATTCCCACCATTTTATGATGATAAAATTAATATTTTAACAGAGAAAATATCTCGTGGTGAATATACTTTTTTACAACCATGGTGGGATGAAATTAGTGATGGTGCTAAAAATTGTGTACGTAAATTATTAGAAGTTGATCCATTGAAAAGATATGATATTGATGAATTTTTAAATGATCCATGGTTAAATAATTATGATTGTTTACCTTCCGTACATCCAGCTATTGTTAATACAACACCAAAGAAAAGAAAGACTAAACAACATAGACGTAGAATTATGTTTAATCAATTTATGGATAATGATGTATTATATTCACCTGCAGCAGTTGCAATGAGAGATGCATTTGACATAAGTAATGCAGTTGCACGTATTGAAGAAGAAAGAATGCAAACACCAATATATGGATTGAGTTCATTAGCAGAAGATGAAACTGCATCATTTGATGAAGAACAAATTAAAGAACAAGAACGACAGCAAGAACGCCAACAAGAATTGGAGAATAAAATGTTTCATTTAAAATTAGATTCTTCAACTATTGTTAAAAGACGTAAGCAAAAATTGAATAGTATTCCATAAGACATGGAGAAAAACAAAAAGATAATTAAATAATTAATTAATTAATTAATAGCATTTAAAAACTGAACAACAGCACACTTACATATAAATAATAAATAAAACTAAAAATAATAATAATAATAATAATAATATAATGAAATAACTAACAATTTTAAACAACATGGTAATTGTTAAATATATACAGTGTTATGCATTGTCAATCAGTAACCACTAACAGTAATGCACAGTATAAAGAATATAAATGGCTAACCGATATCACAGTGAACGAACTCACGGAAGTTAGATACATGCATCCGTGTGGAGTGATAATATTGTTGTCACTCCACACGGAAGCGATGAGCTGAGAGCGCATATTCGTGCACAGTGACATTTATTACAGGCGCGAAAATAGCAGAGAAAAAAAGAAACGACACGCGCTGCCTGTAATTATGCCCCAAACGGGCCCAGACACCGCCGCACAACACCGCGGGAACCCTGGCCCAAAAAAGAAAATTTTTCAGTTGTCGCATTGCTTTTTTGTCTCTCTGCGCCTGTCTCTCCGCCATTGCTTTTTCTGCTACCTTCCCATCTTTCTTCACCCATCACACCAATCTGTGCAAACACAAAAACAAACACAAACACCATCGCTCATTCATTCACTTGCTCATTCACTCGCTTTGCTGCCTATCGGATCAGTAACTGCGTCGTCGCAGAGCCCAATGAGAATAATACTGCTACTGCTACTGCTACTGCTGCTAATGTTGCCAGTTCTCACTGTCTGGGTCGGTGGGTAGCAGAAAAGTAATAAACCCAATGCGTGCCGTAAGCAGAAAAAGCAAAGTGAAAATTTTTTCACTTTTTCACTTTTTTACCCATCTGTCTGCAGAGAAAAAATTTTTTCTCTCTCATTCTCATCAATTATCTTAAATTATTTTATATAAAGAAGAGAAGTTACCATTTCCATTATTTAAAGACTCTTTCATTTTCTAAATTTATTTTAATATATATTTTATTTGGTTTTTAAAAGTTCTTGTTTTAATACACCGTGCAAGAAAATGTCTGATTCTCAAGAATCCATCAAGGTTTTAGAAGAACTTTTCCAGAAGTTATCTGTTGCTACTGTTGATAACAGAGATGCTGTTGCCACTGAAGTTTCAAGCTTCTTAAATGGCAGTATCATCGAACACGATGTCCCAGAACATTTCTTTAAGGAATTAAAGAAGGCTATCAAGGACAAGAAGACTGCTGCTAATGCTCTAGATGCTGTTGCTCACATTGCTAACGATGCTGGTCTATCTCCATCTGTTGAACCATTCATTGTTGAATTAGTTCCAGAAATTTGTGCTAAGGCTGCTGATAAGGACAAAGATACTCAAGCTATTGCCGCTAAGACTTTAGTCTCTTTATCTACTTCCATCAACCCAGTTGCTGTTAAGGCTTTCTTACCACATTTAACTACTTCTTTATCTACCACTTCCAAATGGCAAGAAAAGGTCGCTGTCTTAGCTGCCATTTCTGAATTAGTTGATGCTGCTAAGGAACAAGTTGCTTTAAGAATGCCTGAATTAATCCCAGCTTTATCTGAAGCTATGTGGGATACTAAGAAGGAAGTTAAAACTGCTGCTACTGCTACCATCACCAAGGCTACTGAAACTGTTGATAACAAGGATATTGAACGTTTCATTCCTGAATTAATCGGTTGTATCGCTGATCCAAACTTAGTTCCAGAAACTGTTCACTCTTTAGGTGCTACTACTTTCGTTGCTGAAGTTACTCCAGCTACTTTATCCATTATGGTTCCATTATTAGCTAGAGGTTTAGCTGAAAGAGAAACTTCCATCAAGAGAAAAGCTGCTGTTATTATCGATAACATGTGTAAGTTAGTCGAAGATCCTCAAGTCGTCGCTCCTTTCTTAGGTAAATTATTACCAGGTTTAAAGAACAACTTCGCTACCATCGCTGATCCAGAAGCTCGTGAAGTTACTTTAAGAGCTTTAAAGACTTTAAGAAGAGTCGGTAATGTTGGTACTGATGATGCTTTACCAGAAATTTCCCATGCTGGTGATGTCGAAGTTACTTTAGGTGTCATTAACGAATTATTAAAATCCGAAAATGTCGCTCCAAGATTCAAGACTGTCGTTGAATACGTTGCTGCTATGGCTGCTGATTTGATCGATGAAAGAGTCATTGATCAACATGCTTGGTTCACTCAAATTACTCCATACATGACTGTTTTCTTACATCAAAAGACCGCTAAGGATATCTTAGATGAATTCAGAAAGAGAGCTGTTGATAACATTCCAGTTGGTCCAAACTTCGATGATGAAGAAGATGAAGGTGAAGATTTATGTAACTGTGAATTCTCTTTAGCTTACGGTGCTAAGATTCTATTAAACAAGACTCAATTAAGATTAAAGAGAGGTAGAAGATACGGTTTATGTGGTCCAAATGGTGCTGGTAAATCTACTTTAATGAGAGCTATTGCTAACGGTCAAGTTGATGGTTTCCCAACTCAAGAAGAATGTAGAACTGTTTACGTTGAACACGATATTGATGGTACTAAAGCTGATACTTCTGTTGTTGATTTCGTCTTTGAAGGTGATGTCGGTACTAGAGAAGCTATTATTGCTAAATTACAAGAATTCGGTTTCTCCGATGAAATGATCGCTATGCCAATTGCCTCCTTATCTGGTGGTTGGAAGATGAAATTAGCTTTAGCTAGAGCCGTCTTAAAGAACGCTGATATCTTATTATTAGATGAACCAACTAACCATTTAGATACTGTTAATGTTGCTTGGTTAGTTAACTACTTGAAGACTTGTGGTATTACTTCCATTACTGTTTCTCACGATTCCGGTTTCTTAAACAACGTTTGTGAATATATTATTAACTACGAAGGTTTGAAATTAAGAAAGTACAAGGGTAATCTAACTGAATTCGTTAAGAAGTGTCCAGCTGCTCAATCTTACTTCGAATTAGGTGCTTCCGATTTAGAATTCAGATTCCCAGAACCAGGTTACTTAGAAGGTGTTAAGACTAAGCAAAAGGCTATCGTTAAGGTTTCTAACATGACTTTCCAATACCCAGGTACTTCTAAACCACAAATTGAAGACATTTCTTTCCAATGTTCTTTATCCTCAAGAATTGCTGTTATTGGTCCAAATGGTGCTGGTAAATCTACTTTGATTAACGTTTTAACTGGTGAATTATTACCAACTATTGGTGAAGTTTACACTCATGAAAATTGTCGTATTGCTTACATTAAGCAACATGCTTTTGCTCATATTGAATCTCATTTAGATAAGACTCCATCTGAATATATCCAATGGAGATTCCAAACTGGTGAAGATAGAGAAACTATGGATAGAGCTAACAGACAAATTAATGAAAATGATGCTGAAGCTATGAACAAAATCTTCAAGATTGAAGGTACTCCAAGAAGAATTGCTGGTATTCACTCTAGAAGAAAGTTCAAGAACACTTACGAATATGAATGTTCTTTCTTATTAGGTGAAAACATTGGTATGAAATCTGAAAGATGGGTTCCAATGATGTCTGTTGATAACGCTTGGTTACCAAGAGGTGAATTAGTTGAATCTCATTCCAAGATGGTTGCTGAAGTTGATATGAAGGAAGCTTTAGCTTCTGGTCAATTCCGTCCATTAACTAGAAAGGAAATTGAAGAACATTGTGCTATGTTAGGTTTAGATGCTGAATTAGTTTCTCACTCCAGAATTAGAGGTTTATCTGGTGGTCAAAAGGTTAAGTTAGTTTTAGCTGCTGGTACATGGCAAAGACCTCATTTAATTGTTCTTGATGAACCAACCAATTATTTGGATAGAGATTCCTTAGGTGCTTTATCTAAGGCTCTAAAGGCTTTCGAAGGTGGTGTTATTATCATTACTCACTCTGCTGAATTCACAAAGAACTTAACTGAAGAAGTCTGGGCTGTTAACAATGGTAGAATGACTCCATCTGGTCATAACTGGGTTGCTGGTCAAGGTGCTGGTCCAAGAATTGAAAAGAAAGAAGATGAAGAAGATAAATTCGATGCTATGGGTAACAAGATTTCTGGTGGTAAGAAGAAGAAGAAGTTATCTTCCGCTGAATTAAGAAAGAAGAAGAAGGAAAGAATGAAGAAGAAGAAGGAATTAGGTGATGCTTACGTTTCCTCTGATGAAGAATTATAATTTTAATTAATTAATTTATTAAAATTATTATAATTTCTTTCAATAAATCAGTTGAAAATTGTATAGCAACATTTTAATTAATATTTGGATTTTATTTTCCTTATATTAATTATTGTTCTCCTTTGCTCTTTAATTTTTTATGTCCTTTTTTTCTGTAACATATTTCAGTATTATTTAAAGATTAATTTAATCATTGTTATATAAAAATTTAAATATAGTGTATGAATTTCTAGAATAGATAAAATATAGATTCATCTTTTAAAAAGTTTGTTATTTTTCTTATAAATATATAGCATAGTATGACGTATGAAGTGATAATTTTTCCAATATTTTTCTGGAACGCTCAAGTAAGCCAAGGCGAGATAAACTGAAAAATTAAAAATACATGCAATTATTTATATAAGGAAACTATGATCTGAATAAAAGAATAAATAATTGTAATAGTAAAAATAAACACATATACAATAGAAGTTACGTACTGACAAGGATGAAATTGTTACAAAATATTGTGTTACCACTAGGTATATTAAGTTCATTAATTTTAAATTCAATGGCAGAAGCTGTTGATCAAATAGATATTAAGAATGATAAAATTAATATTGATAAAGAAGTTCCACCAACTGGTATGTCATGGGAAGAATGGCATATGTTACATGAACATCAAATGGAGAAATATACCCCTGAACAGTTTTTTTCATTACATGATGTACAAAAGAAAGGATTCCTTGATAAGAATGATATTTTAGCATTATATGGTTTAGATAGACGTGAAGTTATTGGTACAGGTGATGGTATGGGACAACATGATGAAAGTGAAGAAATCGATGCAGATTTAGGTAATCGTGTTGTTAGTTTAATCATGAGATTATTAGATGTTAATGATGATAATAAAGTATTAAAATCTGAATATCTTGATTTTGCTAAATTAGGTCATAAATTCCCAGATTTAGGTGTTGGTGTTGGTCATCATTCAGATTTTGAAAGAGAATATGAAATTCATCATTGGAATAAATATCATAAGGATAATGATGAATCTGTTAAAATTGTACATAAAGAAGATATTGAACATGAATTATTACATCATGAACATGAAATTGATCATGAGGAAAGAGAACAAAGAAGTTCTTCAAGAGCTACTGTAATTACAGATGATGAGTTAGAGTCACGTATTGAATTTAAAAATATCCCACAAAGATTTAAGAATGGTATATTCTAATAAATGCGTAGTCGTTACTACGTGATATATATATATATATATATATATATAAATGTAATATTTGATAAGTACTGTTTAATATAATTCCAGATCTGTTCTTTATTAAGAGGTGTCACTAAATATAGATGTAACACTGTTGCCTTGACAGTAGTACAGGTAAATAGATGATACTCAGGTAGATACGTTCTATTATCTAGGCTATACTATTAATAGTTTCCTTTAGTAACAAGAGGTTATATAGTATACCGTGCACAGTGATAATCTGTTGTGACAGATCACGTGATTTTTTGACAAAATTTCAATTTTCTTTTTTTTTGAAAAAGGGAAAAAGTTCCGCTCGTCCGGTAATATAATTGTTGTAATTTCTATGTCTATGTGTATATTTCCTTTAGTCCGAAACGAATTGCAACAAATTGCCAAATGACAGACATTCACACCATACAATAACAATAACAACAGCAAGATGTTCCACCTCCCCCACATTTGTGGAATAGACAATATAATATTGAACACAGTTGTGTAACTGCTGGTGTGGGGGAGAGGTAGATAGATAAACGGCTAGCCTCACTCAAATTCCGTTAAATCGGAATAATAACCCTGTGTCTGGCCAATCAGAGTCAAGATACCCACATTATACTGCATTGCAATCATTACTAACTCACACTTTTCCCAACTGACAACAACAACAACAATTATTATTATTAATTACAATATATGTCATATTTGGCTCAGAAAGTATTAACCCTCGGTAATAATGGACAAGAGACACAGACAGAATTGTTGTCAACAATTTGCATCGCTAGTATATTACCAATGGAATAACAGCTGTTATGAATATGATGATTAATTTTGTTGAGTTAACGATCGTTATTACATCGGAGTTTTATATATAAATACATAATTTTTTAAAATATTTCTTAATCAAACGTACTTGAATTAATAATCTTATTAAATATTTTTTTTGTCCTATTGCACTCCCAACACATACATACATACACACATACGCGTACGCATATACACAAGATATTAATGATGACAGGTACTAAAATTAAAGTAACTAATCCCATTGTTGAAATGGATGGTGATGAACAAACAAGAATAATTTGGCATTTAATTAGAGAAAAATTAATTTTACCATTTCTTGATATTGATTTAAAATATTATGATTTATCAATTCAATATCGTGATGAAACTAATGATCAAGTAACAACAGATTCTGCAGAAGCAACATTAAAATATGGTGTCGCAGTTAAATGTGCAACTATTACTCCTGATGAAGCTCGTGTTGAAGAATTTAATTTGAAAAAAATGTGGAAATCACCAAATGGTACAATTAGAAACATTCTAGGTGGTACTATTTTCAGAGAACCAATTATTATTCCAACGGTTCCAAGATTAATTCCACAATGGGAAAAACCAATTATTATTGGTAGACATGGTTTTGGTGATCAATATTGTGCTACTGATGTTGTTATTCCAGGAAAGGGAAAATTAAAATTAGTTTATGAATCTGAAGAATCCCCAAATGAAAATTTAGATTTACAAGTTTATGATTATCCAGAAGATGGTGGTGTCGCAATGATGATGTATAATACAAAGGAATCTATTCAAGGTTTCGCTGAAGCTTCTTTTAAGATGGCTTTAGATAGAAAATTACCTTTATATTCAACTACTAAGAATACTATTTTGAAAAGATATGATGGTCAATTTAAGGATATCTTTGAAGGTTTATATGAAACTACATACAAGAAACAATTTGAAGATGCAGGTATTTGGTATGAACATAGGTTAATTGATGATATGGTCGCACAAATGATTAAATCTAAAGGTGGTTTCATCATCGCAATGAAAAATTATGATGGTGATGTTCAATCAGATATTGTTGCTCAGGGGTTCGGTTCTCTAGGGTTGATGACCTCTGTATTAATTTCACCAGATGGTAAAACTTTTGAAAGTGAAGCTGCTCATGGTACAGTTACAAGACATTACAGACAACATCAACAAGGTAAAGAAACTTCAACTAATTCAATTGCTTCAATTTTCGCTTGGACTAGAGGTATCATTCAAAGAGGTAAAGTCGATAACACACCAAAGGTTATTGAATTCGGTGAAATCTTGGAAAGAGCAACAATCGATACTGTTCAAATCGATGGTATAATGACTAAAGATTTAGCATTAAATATGGGTAAGACAGAAAGATCTGCATACGTTACTACTGAAGAATTCATCGAAGCTGTCTCCAAGAGACTAGTAGCAGAGATGGCATAACTTACATACACACTTATTTACCAAATATTTATATATATTCAATTCGAACATAATAATATTATTATTACTTCATTTCCAGTTATTGTCACTATGTCACACTGTCACCAATTTTTTGCGATGACCATTACCCTCACTAAGTGAAAATTTTTTTTTTTTTTTGCTTTGTTCGCTCTTTGATCATCGGAACAAATCTTTTTTTTTCGTCTGCTGAAAAATTTTTCAGTGAATAATTTTCTTTTCAGTTCCCGATGCCCATGGAATCACTAACAGCTTATTACCCCCCAGCATCAACTGTAATTAGCAAGAAGAATTAACAAAGTTATATAATAATATAAAGATAAATTACTTTAATATAATTACAAACAATATTCCCTTCAAAGTAATTAATGCAAGTACTTGAATAATCCCAACCCGATATGTCTCAAGAATACGTTATTAAACCAGAAGATGCAGGTGCTTCTACTAACACCGCTGAATGGCCATTACTATTAAAAGATTATGATAAATTATTAGTCAGAAGTGGTCATTATACTCCAATTCCAGCTGGTTCTTCTCCATTAAAGAGAGATCTAAAATCATATATCTCTTCAGGTATTATTAATTTAGATAAACCATCTAATCCATCCTCTCATGAAGTTGTTGCTTGGATTAAACGTATCTTACGTTGTGAAAAGACTGGTCATTCTGGTACTTTAGATCCAAAGGTTACCGGTTGTTTGATTGTTTGTATCGATAGAGCTACTAGATTAGTTAAATCTCAACAAGGTGCTGGTAAAGAGTATGTTTGTATCGTTAGATTACATGATGCTTTAAAAGATGAAAAAGATTTAGGTCGTTCATTAGAAAATTTAACTGGTGCTTTATTCCAAAGACCACCTTTAATCTCTGCTGTTAAACGTCAATTACGTGTTCGTACAATTTATGATTCTAATTTAATTGAATTCGATAACAAAAGAAACTTAGGTGTTTTCTGGGCTTCTTGTGAAGCTGGTACTTATATGCGTACTTTATGTGTTCATTTAGGTATGTTATTAGGTGTCGGTGGTCACATGCAAGAATTACGTCGTGTTAGATCTGGTGCTTTATCAGAAAATCAAAATATGGTTACTTTACATGATGTCTTAGATGCTCAATGGGTTTATGATAACACTAGAGATGAATCTTATTTAAGAAAGATTATTAGTCCATTAGAAACTTTACTAGTTGGTTACAAAAGAATTGTCGTTAAGGATTCTGCTGTTAATGCCGTTTGTTACGGTGCTAAATTAATGATGCCAGGTCTTCTACGTTATGAAGAAGGTATCGAATTATACGATGAAGTTGTCTTAATCACTACTAAAGGTGAAGCTATCGCTGTTGCTCATGCTCAAATGTCTACTGTTGATTTAGCTACTTGTGATCACGGTGTCGTTGCTACTGTTAAGAGATGTATCATGGAAAGAGATCAATACCCAAGAAGATGGGGTCTAGGTCCAGTTGCTCAAAAGAAGAAGCAAATGAAGGCCGATGGTAAACTTGACAAATATGGTCGTGTTAACGAAAATACTCCAGAAGAATGGAAAAAGGATTACGTCTCTCTTGAAAAGAATGAAAATTCTACTTCTACTGAAACTCCATTAACCAAGGAAGAAGAAAAGAAGGAAATTAAGGAAGAAGAAGAAGCTGAAGAACCAAAGGAAGAAAAGAAGGAAAAGAAAGAAAAGAAGGAAAAGAAGGAAAAGAAAGAAAAGAAGGACAAAAAGGAAAAGAAGGATAAGAAAGAAAAGAAGAGAAAGGCAGAAGATGATGAAGAATCTGACAAGAAGAAGAAGAAATCTAAGAAATGAATTTTTAAAAGCTAATCCGCATACTCCATTCATATATGACAAAGTTTGAAATCAATTTCTCAATAATCAAAACTTTGATATTCTATATATTTTCATACTGTATTTTATTTTATAAGTCTACTTAATATCAATCAATATATCATAAATCATTAAATTATTACAGAAGAAAAAAATCAAAGATAAAATGAATAATAAAAGAATAAATGAATTTAGAAAAGTAATTTATATATCATATAAATAATCATGTCATTATATACCTATTGTGTGACAAATATTGTAGCCTCATATGAATAATTCAATAATTGAACAGTAACATTATTAAAGAATAACCATAATAATAAATTTTCTGATGATTTTAATGAAATATCACCAATCAATGCATTTGTAAACCTTGTATAAATGTTAATTAATGTATTAGCAGAACATGTAGTACCAGATACAAACTCTAGAAATTTCAAAATTAATGTATTGAAAGGAGTATCAACTGGTCCTGGTAAACTTATTGATTCTTCATTATTTGTAGTTGGTTTTTCTTTGAATAATAATGTAATATTTTCTTGTAAGAAATCTTTAATCGATTTACAAACATCGTGATGTTTATCTGTACTAATCATTTCGTAGATATCATCTAAATTAATTGCATCCCAATCTCTTTGCATATCACCTTTAAATGCCTCGAAACTATTCAAAAATTTCAGTATAAATTTACCCAACTTTAACAATTTCCTTAGTAAGGCAGCAAACTCCTTTGCTGTACGAGTCTTAGATTTTCGTAATGCAGCTGGAAGTTCCATTGTCATATCTGAAATTTGTTTTGGGTAAGTCTCGACAAAATTTTCTAGAGATTTTGTAGTTTCTGATGCAGCTTCACTAGATTTGTCCACGCTAATAACTAGATTTGAAAGATATTTAGCTAAAGATATATGTGTTATTCTATCACATTGGGCAATCCAGTCATTTAATTCTTCAGAGATCAACAAATTATACATCTGTGGAGAAACTGCACCTGTATGGAAAAATAAT
>JAXQGP010000223.1:0-33378 GCA_037040125.1 Kazachstania sp. M6911
AATAATAAAATTGAAAAAGAGTTACCTCTTTATCGATTGAAGTGAAATAATGATTTCTATGAGGTGGGTATTATTTAAATTAAATTTAATTTGCTAAATTTCTCTAGCTTCTTGACGAACGTTACTAAATATTGAAATGAAAGTATAAATACGCATTAATACGTTTACATTTAGATCAATAAGGCAGCGGCACCAGCGACTAAAGCACCGACAGCTGGTAGAGCCTTGTTGGCAGCACCAGTGAAGGAAGCAACGGAGTGAGAAGAGGAAGCAGAGGATTGGACAGCTAGAGAGGTAACAGTCTTAGAAGCTTGAACAGTCTTGGTAACAGTAGACTTGGATTCAGAAGAAGAAGTTTCAGCCTTAGCTTCAACGGAAGTGTGAGCCTTAACAGAGGTAGTAGAGGTAACTGGAGCAGCGGTGGCTGGAGCAGAGTGAGTCTTGTTAGCAGCGGCAGATTCAGCGGCTTCAATTGGACACCAGGTAGTGTATTCAGTGATGACGTCGTTAACAGTGACGGTAGCAGTAGAGATTAAAGCTGGAGAAACAGTTTCTTGACAAACGTGGTCTTCACAAGAAGTGATAGTGACTAAAGTGGTAGTCTTTTCAGTAGCAGTAGCAGTGGTGATGTTAGAAGCAGCAGAGGCAACGGAGGCAATGGCAGCGATGGTAGCGACAGTAGAGAATTGCATTATTAATATTTATAGGGTTTGTTAAAACGATTGGACAGTTTAAGTATAGTAGATATTGTTAAGTAATATGGTTTTTTATTATAAATTACAAATAAGAATAAGAGAGAGAATGAGAAACAGAAGTTATAAATGTTGAAATAAGAGTGTTCTTTATATATGTTTTTTTTTTTGATAAGAAGACAAGAAAATGAAAACTGGTGTTATAAATTTGTGTTGACGACGATGTCAACAACAGCATTAACTAATTAAACAATCATAATAACTTAGAAATGCCGTTACAAAAGTAGCAAGACAGAAATAAACAAAGTTACACTGGAAATAGTTGTTACAATAAAACATTTCGCAGTTATTTTTACCTCTTTGAACAACTTCAAAAAAAACTTTTCACCTCTTTTGTTTATTGTTTTATCGTTAGTTTTTTTTTCCTGACATTCTTACAATTGATGTAAACAATATAGGCATCGACACACATTAAGTAGCCACTATTTTAAAGGAGATTGTAAATAATACCGCCACTTGCAATTTACAATTATTTCGATAATAACTGGTTGTGCTGTACGTACAATATACTGTAATTTCAGCAATCTAGTTGGGATTTCCCAACTGAAACTGTTTTTCATTTCATGCCAGGGAAACATCAACAAACAAACTGCCGTACAATCAGGTTTTGCCCAGAAAGCAAAATATACTCATTGATTCAATACACATGTTGTGCAACAGTCTCTTTGCAAATGCTATTCATGTGTTATAGAATCGGCTGTACACCGCTTTGAGTACGACCCGAGAAATCCGTAACCGCAGAGAATTGGCGCGTGGGATGTGCCGATTTTCAAAACGCGAATAAAATTATTCTGTTTTTGTACACTCGATTGTCTCACTTCAATTCGCGTATGGGTATTTCCAAATTGGGAGATGGTTTCAAGAGGCGCGTTCAAATGATTCCGCTCCCTGCATCAAAACCAAATGAAATGTTTATGAGAAAAAAATGTTCAACTGTTTCAGAAAAATTTTCGTTATGGCGTTGTTGATTGACTTCCTATTTTGGTATGAGCCCATATTCGTGTCTGTCATTCTGCCACCGTAAAATTGTGTAAGTTATTGTGGTAAAAAAATCAGCAAAACTTATTTTGTTCAATTAAATTAGATAGTAATAAATTAAAGTTAAATTGTACTCATGTCGTGCATCATGATTCATATTGCGTATGAAGAAACCCTAATGATTTTCAATCAATTGAACTTGAAACAACATCTATGTTTATTTTGTTTATTGTTTGTTGAAAGTACTTTTGCATAGGAAATACGCTATTAATAATAGTTGCTGCCTGGCGGTTAAATTTCTCATAATACCTGGTGTGTTGATCCAGTTGCAACCGGATCAACTGGTTGTTTACTTTATTTTACTGCAAGGGAATATCGAATGCTATACATTTAAACATCAACTTATTATTATCCACGTTTATATTTTTTGTTGATTTCAATCAAGATGACACCAATAAAATCGAACCTATTTCACTGGTGCTTATATCAACTGATCTTAAAAAAGTTATTTTTCTTGTGAAAAAAAGATACTGTTGTTGTCGTATCTATAATTGTAAAACCAATTCAAATACTATTAGTACCATGTATAAAAAGCACTAAAGTGATTGCTTTACACCTCCAAAAATACAATCACAGTTCTACAAAAATCTATATTATAAGTTGTCGTCATAGTGTGGCGGCTATTTCCTATTTTCATACAAATATCAAATCTTGACACAATACTATTCTCCCCCCCTCTTGAAATTTGGCTACCCTCTTCATTTGTTTTCCTAATCTCGGATAATCTACCCGCGTTTCTGTTCAAAATTAGTAAATACAAAAGAACATCTTTCCATTGTTTTAAAATAAGCTATTGTATACTAAATCTTCTAAATGATAATATAACAATAATACCGGTAGACTGTTTAGGAAAATTGTCACAAGTTTATCATTCCTTCTTCTAATCATTAAACAAGTAATACTTAACTAAATTGATCATCAAAACGATGCATATCTTTTCTACATTCTTCAAAACAATATTTGTAAACATTCCTTAACTTTCACTACTACTATTCAATTGACATATCTCATAAAGATTTCTATTTTTATTGTAATATATTTTTATTTTTAATACGTTATTTAACAAGTAGTTACATATATATTCCATTAATCTAAGCCTTAGTACTTGCACTTGGTGTACTTGTTGTATTAGCTAAACCTGCTTCTTCACATAATGAGTAGAACAAAGAATCTGGATTTTGCAATAAATTAGCAGGTGAGTCAAATTCTTTAACTTCACCTTGATCTAATACAATAATTCTATCACTATCCATAATTGTATTTAATCTATGTGCAATTGTTAAAATTGTACGATCCTTAAATGCTGTACGAATAGTTTGTTGAATAACTTGATCAGTCTCCACATCAACGGCAGCTGTAGCCTCATCAAGAATTAAAACTTTAGATTGAACTAATAATGCACGAGCTAGACACATCAATTGTCTTTGACCAACACTCATATTACTACCACCTTCGGTTAATTTAGTTAATAAACCATTTGTGCCCATTTGTAATACATGATCCTTCAAATGTGATAATTCAAGAACACGCCATATTTCTTCATCTGTATAAGATTCAGTTGGATCAATATTTTCACGAATCGTGCCCTCAAATACTTGAGAATCTTGGGGAATAATAGATAAATGATGTCTTAAATCATATAAACCAATGGTATCAATCGGAATATTATCTATTGTGATACGACCTGCACTAGCTTCAATGATACGGAACAATGCCAGAGTCAATGATGATTTACCTGCACCTGTTCTACCAACAATACCAATTTTTTCCTTAGAATGAATATTTAGATTAATATCCTTCAATACAAGATCTAAATCTGATCTGTAACGGGTAGAATAATTTTCAAATTGAATATTACCTGCAATTGGCCACCCTTCATCAGGTCTATGACCTTCAATGACTTCAGGTGCTTCACTCTTCAAATCAGCATATTCTTTAATTCTTTCAACTGAAACAATATTAGTTTCAACTTCAACAGTCATTCTGACGATCCAATTCAAAGTTTGTGTAATCTGTAAAGCATAACTTAAGGATAAACCAACCATACCTTCAGTCAAGGAACCTTGTTTTAATCTAAAGATAGATAATGTACCGGCACCCAAAATGATAACAGAACCAATTGTCTCTAATCTGAAAGCTAACCAACGATTAGCATTGATTGATGGATAGAAAGCACTCATATTATTATCGATACGACATTGATTAATGTGACGGAATCTCTTCTCTTGATTATAACCTCTAATTGTAGTGATACCACCTAAAGTTTCTTGGAAATGAGAATAAATTGGAGATCTTGTAATAGAATCTAAACGACGTAATTCTCTTGATGTTCTTAAGTAATATTGTTGGTAATAAATGTATAATATACCTAATGGAACAATAATGAAAACAAATTGCCATGTAGTTACACAAATAACAATAACAACAAAGACAACTTTAACTGCATTGACGAAAAATTGGGAGAATGATCTACCTAAGATAGAATCAACTTTGTAAATATCATTGGAGAATCTGTTAAGGATACGGCCGATTGGTGTAGTCTCAAAAAAGACCATTGGAGCTCTTAGGACAGCGTTAGTCATAACACTATGCAAATATTTAGATCCATGAATGGTACAGAAAACCCATAAGATAATAGTTTGAATCAGAGTTGATAAGGCAGAACCAACACCTAATGCAAAATAGATAACCAAATAACGAACCGCGTGTGGATTCGCACCATATCGAGTATTAACTTCAGACCAATGCTTTAACCAAACATTACCCATAACAGATAAGAACATAGACAAAATAATAAACAAAATGAAGATCACAACGTTCTTTGGATTACAAGCTTTAGCATATTCAATGTAGATATTCCATTTAACTTTACCTTGCTCACGGTGTTCTCTTCTTGAAGCATTCTCTTCATCACCAAAATCGATACTACGTAATGTTGCATTACTAGCTCTTCTTAAACTTGAAGTTTCATCAGTAACTAAGTGCATGTCCTGTAATTTTTGTAATTCTTCCAACTCGTCAGCTAATGGAACGGTGTCTTCACGAACGGATACGGCTGTAGAAGGAGTTTCAATGGCTGATTCATCATCGGTATCATTGGTCTTCTTTTTCTTATCCTTTTTACTACCAAATTCACTAATCAATCTACATAATGGACTATTTTCATCCTTTGTAACTTCACTGTAAGTACCCTGTTGAATAATTTCACCATTTTCTAATAATGTAATAGAATCAGCAATAGATAAAACGGAAATCTTGTTAGTGGATAAAACTTTAGTCTTTGAATGTAATAAACCATTTGGACCTAAAACGTGTTCAATTAAGTGCTTAGCAACATGTTCATCAACAGCGGCTAATGGATCGTCCATGATATATGTATCAGCTCTGGCATAAACAGCTCTTGCCAAGGATAAACGGGCCTTTTGACCACCAGACAAAGAAATACCCTTCTCACCAACTAATGTCTGATCACCATCCATCAAAATAGCTAAATCAATGGTTAAAGCACAAGCTCTGATTGTCTTATCGTAAAACTCTTTATCATATTTGTGACCAAACAAGATATTATCCTTAACAGTACCATTCATAATCCATGGAACTTGTGAAACGTAAGCGACAGAACCATGAACTGTAGCAAAACCTTTAATTCTAAACAGATTACCTAAAATACTTTGAATCAAAGCGGTCTTACCACTACCAACTTTACCAACAATACATGCCAATTCACCCTTCTTTGCCTGGAAGTTAATATTCTTCAATGCGACTCTATATTCAGGCTTACGTTTCCACAAGAAGGTAGCATCATCACCAATGTTAACAGCAACATCACCTTTGTTTGTAACCTTTGGTAAATGTTGAACAGCATCCTTTTGTAACTCTTCGTTAGTTAAGAATGAATATAATCTACCAATAGAGACAGAAGCTTCGATGAAACCAGTCAAGACGTTTGGAACAACCATTAATGGGAAGGATAATAAATTGAATAAAGTTAAAGCTGGGAAAACTAAATCAGTGGTTAATGGTCTCTTTTCGGTGTAAACAAAGACAGCGAATGTACAACATGATACTAAGAATGGAACAACGTTAAATTGGAAACTCGATAAAGCCATGAAACATCCTAATTTAGTTAAATTCTTCAATTCCTTGTCATTTCTAACATGTTCTAACTTCTTCTTATATGGGCCCTCCCAAGCGTATAGTTTCAATGATTTGATGTTATTTAAGATTTCGCTAATGACACGAGTTCTTTCGTCCTTAAATTTCATTTGAGATTTTTGTAACTTCTTTTGATATTTCATAATATAAGAATTAGCTGGCATCATAACAACAAGAATAATAACACCAACCCACATCGAGTGGCCTAATAAATTGTATAGGGAAGCTAAACAGAAGATAATTTGTAAAGGACCTGACCAGATCAAATGACACCATTGAGTTAAATCTTGCAATTTTTGAACATCCACACTCATTAAGTTAACGATATCACCAGTACTAGAAGTCGATTGGGCTTCATTAGATAAAACTAATGATTTCTTGTATAACACAGCTGTCAAAGAACTCTTAATGTTCATACCAGTATTGAAAGAATTCAAAAAGTATTGATGTAAGACACATGTCTGAACGAAACCAACGAAGAACATACTTATAGAAATCATGAAACCTCTAATGATTGGAAGTTGTGGAGTTGGGAATGGATTTCTTCCATTCCTATTACCATTATAATCAGAAACAAATTTAATTAATAACCTTAATAGTTGTGGTTGAGTGAATGCTAAGACATCATGTATAACTTTAAATAGAGCAGCAACTAACATATTCCCACCGAAAGTTAAACACAAGGTCCAAGTTAATGATGGCTTATCAGTTTTCTTTAATTGATTTTCCCAATTCTTATCTAATTTTGTAGCTAATTCTTCACTACCAAAACTTTCTGGTAATTTGAATAAATCTTCTTCAACTAAATATTTTTTGTAACCTGTCTTCATTAAACCAGACATCCAAGTGAAAGAAATTCTGGAAAAAATATTGGCGGTATCATATGGATTGACTTTTCTTCTTGATAAGTGTTCTTGAATCTCTTGATATGGTCTCAATGGTTTAGTTGGGAATATTTCCAATGCTAGAATGGCGACATCAGTAATTGCTTGGAACAAAGTGAAAACAAACACAGTATGACCAAAAGTCCAACGACTTTCGTAATTGTATCTAATTAAGAAATTGATAACCTTATTTATATTACCGAACGATTCAAATAACCAATAGAACAAAACAATTGTATTTGAGACTTTTTGCTTATGATATTCTACCCAATGTAATGATAATGCAACGAATAAAGAAATTAAAGTTAAAGTGTATTGACTTATTACTGTATAATCCTTATGTTTGTCAGTGGTTAAGGATAAAGATACAATTGCAGTAAATAAAATTTGTAATAGGACTAAAGTCATTCTAGATACAATTAACCAATGTCTTCTATATTTAATTCCGGAATGTTTCGCTTTCACTAAGCGTACAATATCTCTTGTACCAAATACAATCATGTATAAAGCAGTTAGATTTAAAATTACACCATCGATGAAGCATTGTGTAAAATCACCGTATTGTGAGATTGGCCCAAAACCGTCCCTTGATTGGCAGATTCTGCAAGCCAATGAAGGTGAATCTTCAAAAGGCATAGTACCAACTTCACTAATTAATATATTCATATGCGACATCTTTAAAATCAGTTATCGAATAGAAAATTGAATTCTTACACTGATGAAAAAGGTAAGATATCTAGATTAATATCTTTCTACTTTATATACCAGGATATGTATTACTATATCTATATCTAGATTAAATTAGTTTGATTGGTTAGTATTCAACTCAGACGTAACCGTAATTTGCCACCAGATCTAGATATAAAATTTTCATCCTTTACATACTTTCCCTTATAATATATACTGTCTGTAAATTTTTCAGTTTGTACCGCATATTTTGGTGTTTCATTCACAGTTCTTTATTAAAATTAATTTTTTTGGGTAAATTGTGTTCCCTGTTAGGGTTGTACTGTATTTTCTGTGGGCATATTATATAATTTAAGATGAGATTACTAAGCTGAAAAATCTCAAAAAGAGAAGAGAAATTGTTGGAACAATGTCCGGAGAAGATAAGTAATAGGACATGAAGATAGGGTGTACCTTACCATATAATTAATTGGTTACTGGAGCATCTTATGGATATGCTTGACAAGGCAGGTTGCTGTTAGTATTTATATTTGACAGTAACGTATTATTAATCAATATTTTATATAGCGGATCAAAAACTATTTGTTGAACGGTAGACCTGGGTTCGATTCTGAGAAGGAGCGTATTTAACTGTTTCATTTTGATATATGGGAAAAACACCGCAGTCAACAGAGCACGAAGACAGCAAGAGCGACAACAAGTTGTACTTTATTGACTAACAAGAACTAGTTCAAAGTGTGACATGTATTAAAAATAGGGTTATACAATACTGACTGCATTGTGAATTGATGCAATTCAATAAATAAAGGATACACTTTGCTTCAGAAGGTGACAGTATACCAATTTAATTGAATAAGATCAAAATTACGTGTAATCGTTAAGGAAGATGCATGATCATAGAATCGATTCGTTTCTAGTAGCTGATAACGTACGTTTAGAAATTGTACACGAAAGTAATCCTTACTTTGCTGGAGAACGAATATCATTTGTTATCAGACTCAGACATTTAGGCTCACAAGAAAAATGTACCCTTTTAAAAGAAAAAATCGAACAATTACATAAAAATATTGAAGATCAAATTGACAATCATTCCAGTATTGTGAATGAATCTAATGATCAAACAAATAACGCTACACAGAATAAATGGTCAATGGGCTCTTTATTCAATGCTCTGAGAGGAAATCCACAAGAAAATACTACTGATACAGATATTGAATTAGATAATGAAAGATTCGGGGAATATGTCAGTAAACAGATTCAATATCACAAACCTGTAAATTTAATGGCCGGCTTTGTTCAAGTATTAGGGATATTCCAATACTCTCCGGATGTCATAAAAAATACGACTTTCGATACCTCAGCTAATAAAATTATGTTTTTAAATCAATCAACAAATATGAGCCTAAATAATATAACAAATGAAATACCGTCGGAATCTTATGATATGAATGAAAACGGAACTACTACGGAGCAAGCAAATCTGAAGAAATATTTCCAATCACATTTCAAATTTGGTCCACAGGATCCTGATACAACTTTCGATAGTACCGACATACCGACATTAAATGTCCAAGATTTTTTTGAAGAGTATGATAATTTACCATTCCTAGTTATATCGCAATCCTTATTATTTCCAGAATTGACTTTACAACCGGGCGAAGTTAAAACTTTCCATTTTAGATCAGACAAATTACCAGAGGATTTGCCTCCAAGTTATAAATATTCGGAGAATTTAGCAATAAATTATTATGTAGAGTTTGGCGTAAGTAAGGTTAACTCTATGAACATTAAACCCCTATTTATTAAATCACCAATATCTATATCACCGATGGTGACTAATAAAGGTCTTCAATATTCTACAATATTAGGTGGTAAGCCACATATACTGGAACCTGGTACCATTAAGGAAATTTCTCAGCTTTCAAATCCTACAAGAAAACAATCAGTAGATTTATCTGCACAGATTTTAAGAAGAAAAAGTTCGGTGTCTATTAAGCAAGAGCTTCCAGAACAGGATATTGAGAAACTGAAAAGATCATTCCTTGACGTCATCAAGAAAACTGAAAATTATGATGATATTGAAGATTTAGTAGAATCGCAGTTAGATTTACAATTTGGTAAAAAAGAAACTAGTCCAAGTATAGATCCAAATTTAACGAATGATTCAACAGAGCCGAAATTAATATTTAATAATACTTTAAATTCAACCAAGGAAAATATAAGTGATCTAAAGAACCAGTCACTGGTAGATTTAGTTTCAATAGTAGAGACAACAGAAGCAAATAGCGATGAAAATGGTAACAAATCAATATTAGAGCCGCAACTAGTAAATCCACAGAAAAATTATATTATAAACAGAAACGGAGAAAGAATTGCAACTGCATCATTTTCAAAATTATTTTATTCTGTTACAGATAATATCAATATCACTATCCAATTGGCTAATAATGAATTACTTTCGGTGAGTGGTATTAATTGCAGTCTTGAATTAATCGAATCTCTTAATTCAGATTATATTAACGATTCGGCAGTTGATTCTACCAAAAAAAGCAACATACTCACAATAGCTAGTGCACATAACGTTACATTCGATGAGACGGGTCCTATATCAGTAAAACTAACTATCCCAAAGACACCAATGAATCTTTTTCCTGGTCAGTTTAAAACAAATATCTTTCAAGTTAAATGGGCTGTACTATTAAGATTTATATTAATTCCAAAGAGTGCATCATCTAATGTCTTTGAATTCTATGGAGATAAAAAAGGTATCTTTTTCCACTCTAGTGAAACCATCGAGGGAGAAGAATTTGATTGCCGGATTCCAGTCCCTATTTTACCTACAATGAAAGAGATGGGTGGGTGGTAGTGAAGTATATAGCAAATAATTAAATATGTAGATACATAATTACGGATATCTTTGAAATCATGATACATTAGTAGCTGCTTAGAGATGGAACATAGTTTTGTAGTCAGCTTTGTTGTGTGTTGATTTTACCCGCACGGTCATTTTTTTTTCAACCTTCTAGAAAGTGAAATTTCTTAATGCTTCATGAAGACATTTAAAAGACAGAACATTCAATATACCACTTCAGGGTATTAATAACCACATCAATCAATTCATAAAGCGCAAAATTTCAATTAAAATAATTATCAGTGGTAAGAATGAGTGCTTTTGATAATATTATACAAGAAAAGGTAGACTTCCTTTCTCAAAAATTAATAGACATTTCGAAAAAAGATGAAAATATATTGAAGAAACCAACCACTGAGAGTCAATTTATAGAGATTGTTGACCTATCCTGGTTACAAACTCTAGACGAGAAATTCTCAAACGAAAGTACCGACTTGATGTTAAGTTTAATATTAAGTCGTATCTTATCGGATATTCTATTAACTACAAATGAGACGGAGGAACATACTGAAATAATGTCTACAACTGGCAAGATAGCAGCTTGTTCTGCTCTATTAGATTTTATCTTTCATTCCAGACACAATAGAAGGATCCCTGAGGATTGGAAAGCGACCTACTTCAAACTATTTAGTGAAACTTTAGACTCATTAAGCTGGCCAACAAATATTGCGAATTTTTTCGAATATCCAGAATCGCGTATTGGTTGGTTCAAGATGAGTACAGATGAATCAGATGTATATTGTGGTAATTCGTCCTTAATAAGTTATAAAAATCCTTTATCCGAATATTTGCGTCATTGGAATGCTCTATTGACTGCAATTGAAAGAAATACTACATTCAATACACCTGCACATTATAAAATGAAATTTAGATTACAAAGATTCATGTCCAATCTATTACCAATAAATGAGGAGTCAAATTTTAACAGATCAGCCCAGATATCACAAAAACAAGATTCATCTAATCCATGGAATAGAGTAAAATTGTTATCGAGACCAACCACACGCCCAGAACTTCTATTAGATGATTACTTATTTTTATTCAATAAGTTATTAACCAATCCAATCTCATTTGTATTCAACACATTTGCAACCCAAAAAGATGCAGAACGTTGCATCAGCTCATTATTAGACGTTGTCTTAGATAAAGAGGATACCTTTTATAGAGAAGTTAAATTTAATCATAGAAATACAGTGATTATCAATGATAAATTGAATGATAATTATAATCCAAATTATACAATCCTTTCAGAGGCTGAACCAATATACCTGAGAGATTCAAAACAATTTCAGAAATCGGAAAATGAATTATGGTCAACGGTATCTCAATTTTATGAAAAATGTGACCAATTTCCAAGACCTACTTTAACTGCATTATCAACTAAAAATGCAGAAGTATTCTATGACCAAATAATGAGAATCGAGAACGATTTATATAGGAAGCAATTTATATTGCAAATATTATTTGTGTCACAATTATTGGAAAGATTGATCGAATCCGAAGAATTAAGGAAATTTTATAAGATGAATAACGAGAAGGAAGGAAATACAATGAATATGAATGTTAATGATTTAGAAAATGGATGTTTAAAAAAATTATCATCTTTTTATAATCATTATTGTAAGAATCGTATTCCTGGATTTTATCATTCAAGAGATGCTAAATTTACAGATGCTATGAAACAATTGGTGAAGGATGATAATAATTATATGTTAGCAAAACTAAATAATTTCAAATATTTCCAAAATTTTACCACAGAGGGTAAATTTACTGAACTTAAGGTTGATAAAAATTTCAAGAAATTTGGTTTCATTAAACTTGGTAATAAATCAATCGATAATGTTTGGAAAATTCCAACTGGTTTTGATAATATTGCTGAACAAACAAGTAATGTCGAAGAAATTTATCAAAAATTGAAGGATGAGAAGGACGATGTTGATATGAATAATGATGAAAATAATAACTCTAAATCTGTAAGTCAATGGCAGGCATTAAGATCTATAAGGTCCGAGTATTTGACTGAGTTTGGTAAATACAATGAAGTTTCAGGAATACAAGGTTTGTTTAATGAGAAAGACGATGCTACAATAGAAAAAAGGAGAAAAAATTTAAGGACAAAATTCGAATCAATGGCTGATGCACCATATAAAGAACAATTGAAAAAGGCTCGTGAATTCATGACTAAAAGAAGTGAATTGAAAAGGAAACTTGAGGAAGAAAAAACCAATGAATCCAACAAAAAGCAGGAAATTGATAACAAGTCAGATAATGCTATGGATATACCTTCTGTAGAGAAGACTGAGGCAACATCGACTGCTCCAGATAATATTGACGACGCCGAGACTGTAAAACCATAAGGAAACGTATCAGCTTAAAATGTAATTAAATATTTGATTTTGATATAATATTAATATATTAGGATATATATTTTCTATATATTTATTTATGGACGAATACAAACTGTATATTGATCCACTGGTATATCATTATAATTCGTCACCACTAAATCCCTGTATTTCATAGAAACGGTTTGTTGTAAGATGTGCATATAGTACTGAATTTTGTCATTTATTGAAAATGTACAATTTGGGAGACAAAGAACAAATTGAATCTTCTCTAATTTAGTGGTTTGGAATTTTATAGATAATGGATAATTAAATGCATCAGATATTGATCTCATTGCATTAGTTAGTAACTGATCACGGGTATTAATCCTATCATTAATATGTAATTCAATCTTCAATAATGACAACATATTATTTTGAACATTATCAAATGAGAAGTTATTGTTATCTAGGGTATGAAAATCAGTGGTGAATACCATCGGTAAAATCTCATTGAAATCAAAATTTAATTCTAGTTTGTCGTCATCGACCGTTCTAAAACTATCGTTCAAACTGGATGATAAGGTTGATTCTGCAGATGATCTTCTTCTGTTAATACTTTGATATGAAGAAACTGAGTCAATTGAATCATTACGATCTCTAACTTCATTTCCCTTATTAGTTATTGGAATGATACCCGTAAGTTCCATGATTGGTTGCACACCCAACATATTATGGTGATAAAGATATCTTGGTGGTAAATGATTTTCATTCATTATTGGTACAGTTATTGTATCAGATATTGCAGAGTTAAAATGATTAATATCATTTTGTTTTGTTACTAATATTAATTCATTGGCAGATGGTAATCTTATCTTATGGATTGAACAGTTGAGGTTATTATGTTGGTAATCATGCCATTCGTTTTGTAAGTTATCATTATCTAAAGTCATAGTTATTTTATGTGTCATATTCTGCTTATTAAAAAAAATATTTGTTAAATGATTACCTTGTGCTAAAGTATCAAAATTAAATAATAATTCAAAGTATTGCTTCTGTAAAGAATTACCACTGGAAAGTATATCATTTGATACATTTATGCATCTTGATGACAAACATTCTAAAATATTTATATTGTATGGTGATTCATTTAACCATGATATTTGCTGCGAAGAAGATAATGCCAGTGAAAGTTTTCTTAAATTGGCAATATGTGATGTCAGATATTCCCAAGGTACTATACCATTTTCAATATTCAGTTCGTTTACATTGGGGAAGAAACAGTTTTTCAATGATATTTTTTGATCCGGATAATTATCTGGCTTTATATGTAAAGAAGATACGTTTGGGAAATAAAAATTTGTCAAGATTGGATCCATGACAAATTGACTTAATGAAAGTTTTAAATTTTCAGCGATATGAGATCCATCAATTATTATATTATCTGTCCTGTAAGGCTTAAAATCTTGAATATGGATTGATTGTGCATGTGGTAACATATATTTACATGTAATGGTTTCAACTCCCGATGGTAACGTGAATGAATTTATGTTATGAATATTGGGACAATCATTAAATATACTGAATAAATTCGAAATTGGAGATCTAGACACTAATGTACCAATATTAGTTAGACTCTCTGAGTAAATTTTTTGAGTATTACTTGTAATTACTAAGGAATTTATTTCTTTTATATTAAAAATATAAGTAAATTTGAAAAAAGTCACTAAATCAAATAGTTGAGCTTGTTCTGTGGGATCTCCAAAGATATATAATTCAGCTATATTTAAAATTGTTGATAGTTTTTCAAATTCTTGGAAATATAATCTTGATAGATAGTTCTTGTCATTAGCATAAAGTATACATATCGATGTACCTGGATTAATATAATGTGCAATGTTAGCCAATAAGGATCTTAATTCTTGGTTAAAAGTTTGATTTGAATGGATTGCAATTAATATATTTAATTTATCCTTCAAAAATGATGTTAACAAATTAAGGTCATAATTATTTGTATCTATAAGAACATTATTTGTGTCATTAAACAAAATATTATAATTTAATGGGAATTTACTAATATAGGGTTGTTCATTATTTATTGTCACAATACCTATATTGGAACTTATGGTAGATTTACAATGTGGTAGTATTTCGACGCAACTTATTAAAGTTTTAAAACTGTCGAAATTGTTTCTAATAATTTTTTCTAATACTTCTACAGGAAGGTTCATTTTGGTTGTGTATGTAAGTTCTAAATATATTTTTACGTTACAACACAGAGACATAGCTGACAGATATATATATATATACATATATATATATAAATCTCACTTAGAAACATTCATTATATTATATTCCAAATCTCTTCTTGGTACAGCCATATGTTCACCTTACAGAACAAAATACAATTAGTCATCATTTCACCAACTACTCCTTGTTCAAAAACAAACCAATACTACCATATTAATCTGTATAGATATCCAAAAACAGGTTGATATCGGAAGATAATCCGTCTCTACTGACAAGATATGGCAAGGATTATAACTGACGTATTAAATGAAAGTAAATCCAAAAAAGACTAATTGGATATTCTCACATATGCTCGTTTGGTTATTACTCATAGTAACAAGGCAGTAAGAAACTCCGAGACTTTTGTTTATATCAAGTCATTATGTTTGCTATCTATCAACATGTTTATTATCTATCTATTGTTCTTATTGTTATTGTGGCAGCGATCGCACCGCCATTCGTTACCACACTCGCACATTCTGTCTCCGACACCTTTGCACCGTTACGCCGGATTGTGCAGGGCGTTGTTACCCCCCTTGTGAAAGGGTTCTGCCCCTCGAATGGAAGGAGAAGGCGAAGAAAGTTGTGCTGAAGTTAATTAAAATAAATCAATTATTTTATTGTTCGGTTAGTGTCTTTTCTCTCAGCAGAATAATTATCGTACCCCCGCCCCTTTAGGGTTAAACAAGGAGGATAACAGAGGGTTGAGTCAGTTTTTATCTAATCTCGGGTTAATGGGGATCTTATGAAATATGAACAAGAAATGTGTCAAATATTATTTTACTTTATAGTCGTTCCCATCTACATATATTTGCATTTGCATAACAATTAAGCATATATCAAAAGTAATGAATTGTACAATTATTCGTTATCGTATTAGATTATAGATCTATATAAGTTGGAAAGCAGTTACACTACATAGACAGAAATGACCGAGTTCATGTCTAGTTACCACCTCTTAATGTAAGTACTAGATGAAGTTGCATACCATCAACTAATTTAGCATCTTTTACTGTATCTTCATCGTTTCTGATATTAAATAATCGTATTTGTAAAAGAATGCGTGGAAAGATATTTCAAAAAGTAGATGATAACAGATTCAAATATTGTATGCAATTATATCAACTAAATGCAAACTAATTACTCTGTCTGTCCACCTTCTTCGTGATGAGTATTTTCCCAAGTTATTTCTTGGATATGATTTAACTAGTTAGTAAACAATCATTGTACAATAACCGAGGAAAGTTGATTTATATACAAAATTTCTGTTGTATTTCTTTAGTAATACTTTTAATTATACATACATTTGTTTACCTTGGAAAATTAATCTTTGTTGTGATGGTGGAATACCTTCTTTCTGTTCTAATAATTCCTTAATGTGATATATACGATCAGTTTCTTCTAAATAAACCTCAATTTCTTTACCTGTTAATGTCTTTACTTTAATTTGCATTTTTGTAGAAGGTTATATGCTTTTGACACTTCTTTTCAGAACCAATATTATCTTTACTCAAGGTTTTCACTCCTTTGTTCTTCTTATCTAGTGGGATGTGTAGGTACTTGTATATGTTTCCTTAGCTGAACACTAGCTTAACGTGGTATCCTAGAATTGCGGTACTGAAACATTTCTTTTTTTTGTCATTATTTATGGTTCGGAAAACAATATAGACCCGAGATCAGGCATAAATTGATCATAACATTGAGAGTGCATGAGAGGCTAATGTAAGACAGAAATTTTATATAATAAATATAGAATATACTACACCCAACTAGCTACTGGAAATATATAGTCATATCCTGAGAAGTTCTCATCTGCGTAGATTTACATAACACAAACAACACTTAAAACAGTAATTTTATCTGATTCTGTTATTCAAGAATGTTGCCTACACCATATGTTAAATGCGATTATGAGAAAGTTTATGAACCAGCAGAGGATTCATTTTTATTACTAGATTCCCTTGAGAATGACCAATCGTACCTACTTGAAAGATTCAATAATAAATTATCAGTGGTGTGTGAATTGGGCCCCGGATCAGGCATAATAACAACATTCATGATGCAAAATAAAATGCCAACTAGCAATTCCATATATTTCGCCCTAGATATCAATCCCTGGGCATTGGAAGCAACATTAGATACTTCAAAGCGTAATTCTTGTGAAAAATCGTATCTCGAGACAATACAATCTAATCTAACAAGTTCAATAAGACGTAACGAAATTGATATATTGGTTTTTAATCCACCTTATGTACCTGCTGAAACCATACCTGATATACCAACAGATCGAAATGATATAGATACTTGGCTGGATTTAGCACTAGTCGGAGGAGAAGATGGGATGAAGATTACACAATTGGTATTAGACCAATTGGATACAATACTTTCAGTTGATGGGATCGCTTATATATTATTTTGTGCAAGAAATAAACCCGAAAATATAGTTAAATTAATGGAAAAGCAGTGGTTAATAGAATTGGTTGAGCATAGAAAAGCAGGTTGGGAAGTGTTAAGTGTTTATAGATTTTCTAGAAAGTCATCATTAATATAGTCTTTTACATAATTTTTAAAAAAATGCATTTAATATATATTTGTTTAGAAGATATCCTTCAAGGCATCTTTTTTACATAATTCAATATCAATTTCCTTCATACTGTAGATACTTTCGTAATGTTCATAACTTAAATGGTGGAAGAAATTTCTTAATTGAGTATAGTGCCTAATTTTGTGAACATTTAACAACACAGGAACCCTTTTATTGTCTCTACTTGTCAATTCCAAATCTTCTGTCCTGGTATTTTCGAAATCTTTGAATTCTGCGATCTCATCTACTAATGCAACAAATGGAGCATTTCTATGGATACAATTAATTGTGTCAATTATAAATAACCATTCGTTTGTTGCACAGAAACCTTCGTAACCTAATGACAATAATAGATCCAAGGTCTTACAAATTTGTAATACTTCATTAGGATCAATGTCTTTTTGAATCTGAAGATATTCGTAGAATCTTTGTAAATTAACTTGTAAACAGTATGCTACTTTTGACCAATACTCATTAAAATGTGATGCTGTAAAAGTTAAAAATAATGCTCGCATCAAAATCCAACTATTACTCTTGAATTGATTATCATCAGATACCAAATATTGGTGAATACATGAAAATATTGATTTGAAATCCAACAAATAGGTATCTCTTGGAGAAATTAATAACAGATACGAAATCCGCATCAAATTCTGACACCTTGTGTTAGTTTCTGAACTTGACCAAGAGTTGAATGGAATTAGAGAAGGCGCCATACCATTTTTTTTACTACCAGTCACATGTAGTAATTCGGTTAATAGCTTAGATTTATTTTCAGGATACATTGACCATTCATATATAATCTCATCCCATTTTTTATCTGTTCCGAATACTTGAAATTTCTCATTATTACTAAATGTCTCATCGACTAACATTTTCCAATTCTTAACCTTTGAACCTATCTTTGTCACATCCTGCGATAAAGAAAGGACACTAGTATTAGTTAATGACTCCGTATTTTTGAACTGAGGAGTCAAATATTGCGTTGTAACAGTAGATATGATTGTGATGAATTTATCACCACCAGTTGATTCATTTACTATACTTTCACTAGATGTAACAAGTTTAGACATAGTAGAATATACTTTGTTAGCTTTCTTCTTATCTTGTGGTAACTTATCAACAAGAACATTAGGAATATACTTCATAAATAAATCAGAAAGTTCCTTTCTATACCTCTTCTGTTCACCAATTTGAGATAACGATAATTTAGTGGCAATGACACATACAAAACTGATAACATCCAAATATATCGGTTTGAATAAAGTATAATTGGCGGATACCTCTTTAAAAAATGTAATAAAATCATTGTAAATTTCTTCAACAGCAGAGTTTTCTAAAGAATCCGTATAGTTAATTAAAAATTCCATAATTGTTGTGCCATCCAATTTATTGATTAATGATGGTTCAATCTTTGTTGCTCTAGATGAACTAGTTCTGTTTGTAGTAAATGAGAATTTGATCACGCTATGTTTGTCATATCTTAAAATGACACCGTAAAGTAAATATGGCATGGTTAAAGAAGGTTTGTTACCATCCAATACATGAACTAGTGTAATAACATCATGTTCATTCAACATTACGAGATTTTCCAAAGTTTCAAGTGGTTCCAGGAAAAACATTTTCTCAAGTAATTTCTTGGTTCTAAATTTAAATTTATATGCGCTATGATATTTTTTCGCCAATTCTTTATTAATAGAAACATTATGAGCCCAAAACCATACTTCTGTACAACAGTTAGTTATTTGTTTAAATGATTGTAGGACAACATCTCTTTCACCTTGACTTCTTACCGAGTCTTCTGGATTTTCTGAATAGAACACATTTGACACAACAGATTGTAAGAAATCATTACGTTGACTACCATTACCTGTATTTCCACCACCTCTTTCATTAGAGTATAGGTGATTATGAGCTACCTCTAACAGATTCTCCAGACCTTCAAATAATAAGGATATAGGTTTATAGTAACCACCTTCTTCTTTTTCTAATTGAAATAACCTTGCTAGACATTGAACTATTGAAGCAGTAAGTGGCAATAATACATGGAAAATAGATTCTCCAAAATATGCCATACTTTCAGTTAAAATTTTTACGTATGATGATACAATAAGTGGGGTATTCATGGATGACAAACTTGTGACAAGGAAGTCAATGTATTTTAGATGTGTTGAATTGTCATCAAAAATATCTAATTTAATACCATTATCATGAGACAATCTTAATACCTTAGATACAATATCCAATAGTGATACAGCGATTAATTCGGAATCCTTACCTCCATCTGATGTATATCTTGAGGACATCTGTAACGACATAACAACTATCTCCTTGAAATTGGATTCCGTTCCATCTAATAATAGGTCCAATAAAATCAACACACTTCTGATACTTTTTGTGTCTGTATTATTTTCTAGTTTCAAAAATCTCAGCGATATAGTAACCATTAGATTCTTATAAGTTGATATATCCTCATCTTTCCAGTCTTCCGCAGAATCAATAGATGTCATTTCATTCCCAAAATTTTCAAGGATTGAATGGTCTTCAATATTCAATACAGCTATAATAATTTGGATTCTATAAGTAAACATTTCCAAATCGTCAAAAGGATCCAATGTTTCTTTATTTATAAATTGAAATTTTAAAATTTCATTAGTTAACATATGGTACAGTTGGTTACTGGTTCCAATATTTAGCAAAGATACTACCCATTTTGACACTGAAAGATAGTTCGGGCTTTGTCTGTCGAATAATTCATCTAATAATAACTCTAATGGTTTATATAATAACTCGCTATGTGTGTCCAGATGATCCCATAACATCTCCATGACACTTAACTTCCTAACAAAATTCTCTTCTTCAACAAATGCAGATGCTAAAGCACTAGCAATAAATTTTTTTGGAATCGTCCTTTCAAAGGATTTTATACACTTTATTGCAATTTGTTGTTTGAATGGTATAACCATATAACCCCACAATGCATGGATAATTTGCTTTAAAAGTTTATTAGATTCTAAAACGTTTATAACTGTTCCCAGATACTTACTGTATAGATCAACTATACCTATTATTGGATTTATATTGTCAATAGGAGTCAGGGTCTTGACAACCTCAGAAATTGTCTCACATAACTCTTCGTTTTGTGAAGTAAGCTTATTGTCAGATATTTCGTCATTATTCTCTGGTATAGTGTCAAATAACAGTACAAATATACTTGATACTTCGTTAATATTTTTATTATTTCTTAGACTGCTTAACAATAAAGCATACAAATTGCATACAATCAGATATGTTAAATCTTCAGTAGAAAAAGGAAGAACTTTATCCACCATAACATCGTCATCATTAGGGGAATCAGACTCCAGAACAGTATCGTAAAATTGTTGTATCTTTTGTACGATCTCGCTTGGGGTATTTATTTTATCAAATGCGACATTCGCATGTGTTACAGGAAGGAACGCTCTCTCTGGTGTAAATTGTAACAACAATTTCAATATCTTAAATACTTCTTCATTTTCAGCTTCGGTCGAAGAAACATTGATGTTACTTGATGACAGTAAAAATAAAATCATTAATGGAAGATGACGTACAATAATTTCCTCATCGGTCGCAATATGAAAATTATCTAAAACGAACTTTAAAAGGGTGTAGTCCTTTTCAAGCTTTATATGTTGAAATATCTTACCCCATATAATGTTGGTCTCAACAGCGTCGAAGAAAGATGTTGCCGTTCTTAGCACCTCTTCATCATTCGAAAATTTATTTGCTGCTGATATCAGTTGAATGAACATTTCTGGAACAATCAAGGAACCAATCTCCCAATTATCTAAAAATGTTATGCAAATTCTGAAAGTAATGATTAAATCTTCTTTATTATTTATATGATCTCTTAAGCTATCAAGTAATGGCACCATGCCGTAACTCTTGAAATAATCTTCTGATTTAACCTTTGGTGTATTTGATTCATCATCATGACTTTTAGAGGTATTTCCTAAAGGTTGAGATATAGATGTAGATCCTAATAGCCAATTCCATATTCTTCTGTTTAATGACATATCTTTACTTAATGTGGTCTTGCAACAAACGAATATTAACAACTTCCTATCTTCTTTAGCAATTAAACTTGTAATTACAGGTGAATTTAGATGTAGTCTCTGTAATAGTAAATCTAATATGTTTCTTTTAATCAAAATATCATTATCACTATCAAGGCAACGAATGAACGCACGAACTAATAGGCCCGGTTCTGGAGTGACCAGATCTTTGGCAGCTGGTAATAGATACTGCAAAGTTTGTTCCTTTATCTTTTTTTTTTCAATTTCTCTCTCGATATTTGATTCGTCTTGAACCGTATCTATATCTTTGTTCGATTCATTTCTCTTATTCTTAATTAAATGAGGAACTGCATTTAATGATGGAAATTTCTTCATGAGCCAAACTAGACCACCTAGTCTTCGTTCTTTATTTGTGGCTATCACAAGAAAACATGTTTGCCAAAATAATGAATCATCAGCCATATTTTCCTTTAGGGTTTCTATTAATTTCATCGTAGGTGCAAGGAATTCACTACTTTCATCATCAATACCGGGCAGTAATGATGCTAACATTGGTTTGACTAACATCCTTAAAGTTGGAGCTGGTAACTGCACCAGATAATTATCATATAAATCAATCAAATATGATTTCACGGACATGGATGCAAAGGTCATTAAGGGTAAAATACCAGGAATCCAAATATTTGATTCAGCTGCGAGCATATCAATACCGATATTTTCAAAAATATATGTATAAACTTCCAATGTCTTTTGATGAACACCAGCGGGTAAATTAGGAGACAAGGAAGATGACAATCTTCTACTCACTTGGTATGGCGTAGGAATATAATATTTAACATTTTGGAACTGAGGTGACCAACTTTGTAATGCTTTCAATAGGGCGCCTAAACTAGCAATATAATCTGCCCATTCTGTGACGGTATCGAAACGTTCTAAAGCTCGACTAACATTAGTTTGGAACTTCTTCTGCTTTGAGTCGAGATGTTTGTCAGTCGTGTCAATTGTTAATGGTTTCAATTGTAACGACATGATCAATTTGAAATTTGACTTGCTTTGTTCTAGGGTTCTTTTATCGGGTGTCTGTATATTCGTGATGTATCTGTTGTCAATAAGGTACTTATTTAAACTTGTTTTCTATAAACACTGGAAACTAATTTCGTTTAAGCCACTGTGTAGTCTGATTTTTTGTTTTTTGATATTAAGCACACTGTTTCCGGTAATAAAACACCGCAGAAAAATGAAAAGATAAATAGCTAACAAAGTGACAAAAGTAGAGCTTAAAAGCCAAGCTGTTAAAAGTTATATACAAATAATGTGAAGTGGATCAGATGTTGTTATATACATTGTATGTTAATTAATTGATGAATAATATTTTTTATATATTTGTTGAACTAGGAAGTCATTGTTCCTCATTTCAGTGTGAATTTGTTTAGTAGCCCTTCCATATGTATGCGTTACCGTCCCAAGCTGTGGATGCAATATAGCCAGGTCTCCCCCATAGACTCCAATCTATACCGAATACAAATTCAGTGTGAGCTCCAAATCTTGTGACACAACCCTTACCGATATGTGTATTGTTTGTTCTATTAGTTAGCCCTTTACCATTGAAACTTAGATCTCTCCACACCGAACATGTCATATCGTAAGATGCAGATAATAGTAATGTAGATTCATGTGGAGACCACACAACTTTCCTTACTGCAAGTTCATGAGCCTTTGACACTTCGTTCACACATTTGGGTCTCGTTGTAGTTGTAGCTGATAGGTTACCTCTTTTTGTTTCTATCATTCTTAGATCCCATATACGAATAGCATTATCTACCCCACCAGAGGCAATAATATTTGGTCTGTATTTGTTGAAATCACAAGTCAGGGTCTCAAGTCCCCCATGTGATAAGAAATTTTGCTGATTATTTGCTGTAGCTGCTTGTCTCATATCAAATAAGGTAATATATGAATTACCTGCACAAGTTAATATCAGGTTTGGATTATGTGGGGAGAAAATCGATTGATATATGCAGTTTTTATTTTGAGTCATATCTGAGTGTATTTTTTGATGAGATAATGGAAAATCAACACGATCAATATATTCGATCACTTTCATCGGATTAGGTATCAATGTCGATAAGCTATTTGATCTTAATGGTGACCATATCTTAACCGTTCCATCCCATGAACTACTTGTAAAAGTATTTTTGTTTACTAAATTCCAATTACAACTCAAGACCTCCCTCTCATGTTCCTTGAATACTGCTATTGGATAATCTTTCTGAGTAATATCAAATAGACGTAACGATCCGTCCCCTTGTGCAACAACTACTTGATTCTCATGTAGTTCATTCCATGCTATATCAAATAAACAATCCTGAGTGATGAAAGAATTATATTCCTCGAGCTTCCCCTGATTATTTATATCTAAAATATAAAGTTTTCCATTTCCTACAAGACCGAAATTTGCACCGGAGGCAATAGCTAATTTATTATCGAAAAATGGAGAGTATTTGACGGAATATCCACTGAATCCCTCCATATGATATCCATTCATCGTGGTAGTGGTATGCTGTTCAATATATTATGTAGGTTGGATCTTATCAATGTTGTATGAATTCTTTTAGGAGTGAAAATAGATAAGTGTAAGTAAAACTTAATGATTTCATAAGATGAAGAAATGTGTCGTCTATATGACCATTTGAATACGTTGTAAAATCAATGGTATCTCCATATGTTCCTGCTTGATTCCAGCCGACTTTAATTAATTGAAATGATTGAAAATCACAGCGAAGGTTCCTAAATGAAATATCCGCTGCCCTTACAAAAAATGAAGGATGCCCGTGCAACCGTAATATTGAAATTAGACATTTTCCGAATACGGAATCTCATAGAGGGGAGATAGGGAAAAGGTGCAAATGCAACATAAATTTTATCGAGAATTAAAAATTTATGTAGGTTTTTAGAGGATATTTTTATTTATTTGAGAATGCTTATTTTTCTATATATATATATATATTAATTAATTTATAATTTATAGTATGAACGATAAAGCGATTGATGCAAGAGATAAAATTAATGATGGGATAGCTATGATGTCTTGACCATTGGTCTTTTCTACACGAGATGATGTGGAACGTTTACGAGAACTTGTTGAAGTTCTAGAATCACGTCTAGCTGTGCCTGAAGCAGTCCTCGTGATGGCACCTGTGCCTGTATTTGAAACGGTAGAATTACTACCTAATGTGAAAATGTTACCACCAGAGGTGATATCTTGACTTGTTGACCAAGTATTTGAATATGATGCAGCTTGAACAGCATTTGGGACAGTAGAACTAATGATATCTATATCTTCAGATTCGTCAGAAAAATTTGCTTGACCTAATGAAATTTCGTAATTTTCTAAATCGTAAACAACGTAGGCTTGTCTTAAGAATACATCGCCAAGCATAACATTTTGAGATACTTGTGGTACAACGGCAAATATACATTGTTTATTTGAAACAGTGGTAGAAATTAAGAAATCAGATAATGGAGCGGAGATATGGAACCCACCAAAATCAAAGACTAAATCGGTGTCGTCATCACTTGATAAACAACTCATTTCATAGAAACCTGAACTGGTGGAAAAAGAAGCACCTATTTGTTCTGCTAATAATGAAACTAAAGCAGCTGGCATATAAGTGATAGTAGTACCAGAGTCTAGTAATGCAGGGATCTTAGTTTGAGAAATTGTGACTTGTTCGGAACTACTAGAGACACCAATACCTTGTAACGTGATATCGAATTCAATTGGATGAGCATAACCTTGACTTTTGTAAACATTAATGATTGGTACGGTATATAAATCACCAGTATATTTACTGTGATCAACAGCACCAAATAATACAGACCCGTATTGGGCATCTGAACTATCTAGATATAAAGAATACGCAGTGTGTTCGATGACACCTGAAGAACGAAGCATGATTGGTAAATTAGCGTATTGATATGGAGTAACATGAGACTCGGCAGCACCTGTCCCAGAGTAAGTTGTTTCTGCACCAGGTAAACCAATACCTAGTACACCAACGGTAGAATTTGTAAAATTTGATACACCAAAGGAGACACCCGTAATGTTTACACCATTCATATCCAATACATCTTGACCCCAAGTACCCGATGCATAAGAGTTATCACCATAAGAAATTGCGAAGTGTGTATTATTTGATTTGAAGGTGGAAGAACTATTAGTATCAAATGTACCGTACGTAGAACAATCTATAGTAGCTTCAGCTGATGCGGTATTTGCTGTTTTTGATGCGGTAACGGTTTGAAGATCACCTGTATTAAATGTAAAACCTGAGCCTGTAATATAACTCAATGGATCAATTCCACCACCTAAAGTAATTTCTGTGGCAAAAATTATTCCATCTTTATTATTATTTGATTGTATAGATGATACTGATTCAATATCTCTTTTTTTATATGAATTCTTACTATTCGATGAACAAAATGGGTTATCTGTACCTGTAACCCAAAGATCTGATGAACCTGTATCTACTAATACGGTGACTTGTTGTGCTGGAGTCCCTATATTTAAATCAACCGAATAGAAACTTTGTTGATTTTCTAATTCGAATTCTTGATAATTATCTGATCTTTTAAATAGCGGTCTATTTGATTGAGATGATGTATTATAATCATTACCAATACTTTTATTAAAATTTATTTTAACATATTTGCTTTGTTTTGTCTCGGAAGCATATACTGAATTTGTTGCTAACGTTGAGGCAATGCATAAAGTAGAGAATTTCATCTTTAATGAATTCTAATTAATTTATTTTTAGTTTGTAGTTGGATATGCGAAATGGAATAATATTATAAAATTGCAATGTAATGTTTTGGATATAGTAGGAAGGACTATATTTATATCAAATTATTTTTTTTTTCTGTTTGGATATATCAAGAGATATTACAAATAACAATAGTGATAGTAGAAAATAAACAAAAGACAGAGACAGAAAAAAAAAGTAAATAAATAATTATTAAACAATAAGTCTATACTATATACCTGGAGAGAAAAAATGAGATGACCCAACTTACAATAGTTTTGTTTTATATTTATAGACAAAAAAAAAGAGATTAATAATTTTAACAATATCAAAAGTTAATGATATTTTGTCCCAACTTCTATAGTCTTCTGATATTATTTACCAAATAAATCACGAAACACAGGTGAAAATATCTGAAGAGATGGCGGGAAAACAAGAGAGAGAGAGAAGGAATCAGATAAAACGTAATTTGTTAAAAATACGTATTTTTCATTGCCTCGGAAATCAAATTATTCTGGTGTTGTACGGGTAAGTCTTTGATATTAATTGTTCTCTGTGCCACCAAAAATTGATATGCTAACGGTTGTGAAATAATTTGGATACGATCGTTTCCTTTCATAAATTTCCAAATTGCCGTTGAATATCGCGCACAACAGAGTTGAATGCTCTGTCGACAAAAGCACACCTTTCATATTTTTTTCTCGCTTTATTTCTCTTCTCGCCGTTTGAGATGAAATGGGACTTTATTTTCTCTCTGTGCAAAGAACAAAACGAAGAAAATGAGGTTATGGCTCCTTGCGCTACGTTTGAAAGTAGACTAGTTTTGGATATCAAAAGTAAATCCGATTCGTCAAATCATGGGTAAAAATAACCATAATAAGCCATAACTGTGCAGAGATTTTAAAAAGTAACTGACACATTTCAATATCTGTGAGTTGTTATTATCATTAAAGTGTCCCGTAAGGGGCTATTATAATAGTAACTTAATCTCTTCTTGATAAATGTTCAGTTCGGATTACTGATTTGTTATCTTGGAAATTGATGGCTTTACATTAAGGTTAAGCACTCCTTGTTATCAGAAATCACCAATGTTTTGAAACTCTGATGTGATCAAGTCTGACAGATGTTTTGCTCGAGACGCTTATAATAATAGTGTCGAAACCGCTCTTATTATGACCTTATTAGATTTAAGCCTAACGCCTATTTTTATGTGACATATAGAGGGATGATGACTTCTTTTTAAAGAGGTTCTCTGTTATTTCTTCTTTCGGAAATGATCCTGGAATTACTCTTAATAAGAAAAGTTGTGATTTTTGCACCTTTCTTTTTTTCTTGTCGTGCTATTATTTTTCCGGTGTGTGATTTTGATAGGAATGGAAAGTGCAGAATTTTATCCGTACAAATCAATTTAATCCTTATGGGTGACGTATGAAAAGACGACGATGTTCTCGAGAGCTACCAGTATTTCTCTAACGCCCCTTATTTTAGTTCTTTTTACTCCGGTATTTATACTGTGAAGAATTAGATCGTCCATTTAATATTCATTGAGTCAGTGAAATGCATGTACAGATGGGTTCCGTGTTTCCGTCCTCGGATCATTATTTCTTAGATTACAATAATTTCAGTTGTACCGTGATTTCTTCGCACATCACGGATCGACCACTAATAAATAGTAAATGGAGATATATGCTTGAAAATACGTAATTTTCCCAAGTAGTACAGTTTTATCTGAATAACTTGTTTCCAATAGCAAGGCAGAAGATATTGTTTTGCGAATAAATATACGAGAAATATATAGAATAGATATTACGTTTGTGTGACGAAATGAACACTATTTTAAAATATGCAAGTAAGTAAAAAGCGATGAGTATTGTTAAGAACGGTGTAACATATTGGAGGAAGGACAATAAATATTCTATGTTAACGCCGAAATAATTAATCAGATCAAATTTGTACAGTTACTGATAAATTGACATTTAATGCAATGGCATATGACATTAATCCCGATTGAATTTTGCATTGGTATTGTCACATAAGGAGGGCTTATACATACGACCAATATATAACATTTTGATGTTGAGTTTTGTGATAGTGGTGCCACCGTATTAAAGTAGTAAATTAATATTCGTCTTACTGCACCAAATGGTGGAATCACAATTTTAATATGCTACCTTTGTATAATAATGGGTGCATCAGCCCTGTATAACATTCTACACGGTTCCTTTTTATTATATTCGGTTGAGAAGCCTACAAACTTCGACATAATCCAATATCGGTATATGTTCTTATCAGAAAGGCCTTTACACTTCGAACTCGTGAAAAGCGGGTGGCTGACACTGACTACATTCATGTAAATGTTGTGAAGTTCAATGTTATTACCGTTTAACATTTAACAACCATGATTGTATTACTAAATATTTCTCCGATGCCACTTTATCTGATCCGGTAATAATATCTTTATCACAAGGGCAACTCCGTTTGCCGTGGAATAATTTTAACAAGCGCCCAAAAAAGAAAAGTTATCTCCGAACAATTGTGCTACATGATCCATGTATAAAAATATTTCCGAATGTAAATGACCTGATCCCGTGATCAGCAGCTCAAATTTATCTCCGAATCTCAAAATCTACCAAGTGTAAGTTGCTTATAAAAAAATATATTGCCAAGATTATATTAATAGCATTAGTAAATCATATTCAGCTGTTCTTTTGATGTAAAAATAGTTTACGCCACACAAGAATGCGGGATCACATTTATTTAGGGTCTCATAGATAAACTTGAATTCACCGTACTGTTCGTACGTAAATTATTCCTACTTTGAAGTCAAAAGTGGCTTTCAAATATTACATTGGAACAGCGGCTGTAAAAGTATACGTGTCTATAATTGGCCATCGCTTTTACCACTGCTTAGATAGGTAATAAAATTGTTTATTATAATAAATTACAAAAGAAGTCATTTACTTTTGCAGCTAATGTGACAAGTTAAGTTATTTGATCTTCTACAGTTAATAATCTTGAAACTTCAGGGCATTAGTTCCATTGATTTTTGAACTTGGTTAAAAAATGAACCTCCAAAGTCATCAGTCAAAATATTTTCCGGTGCAAACATTACCCGCACTTCAAGTATTATCACTATTAACGAACAACCAAAGCGCACTCTTGAATGTTATTTCTTTACAGAGCGAAAATGTAGAGAAATAATGAAAATATTGATATTTGTAAATTATGAAAGAGATTAGATTTGGTTTAACAGATGCATAAAACAAAAACTTTGATTAAGCAGTGACCTACTACGACAAACGAAGAACTAAAAGGAAGAGACTTCAGGACGTACATCGAATAAGTCAGATTGTTATATTCACTTTTCGTCGTATTTTCTTTGGATCATATATATGAATATTATTACACACATTTACCTTATTTAAAGTTTGATAAAAACAACAATGTCTACTAATCCATCAAATAATGGTTCAACACCAAATACAAGTTCTTCAGGAGGTAATACCACTCCTCAACCAACTCCACAACAGAAACAAATCATGGAACTAAGCGCAAAATTCAAGGCATTGGTCAATGAGGCTAAATCAATTGGGGAAAATACGCCAAAGGGTAAAGAATTATTAATGCAAGCAACGAAGATAAAAGCTGTTTACGATAATTATATTAGACAAAGACAACAAGCAGTGCAAGCATACCAAGCAAGAATGAATGGTGGTACCTCTACAGGAAATACACCATCTAATAGTGGAAACGTGACCGGTAATCCAGGAAAGGATGTCCCAAGTGGAGTAACATCAAATAATAATAATAATAATGGTAACAATAATGGAGGACAAGGTAATCAATTGGCTAATGTTCTAAAACAAGTGTTGACACCTGAGCAAAGTCAACAGTATGATAAATTAATGACAAATTATAAAATGAGAGCAAATAATATTAGAGACAAAAGACAATTTTTAAAACAAAATATTGATAGATTAACCGAAGAAATTAATAAACAATCAGATGTAAATGCTAAGAATCAATTAGGGGAAAAGAGAAATGTCCTTATAACAAACTTGAAATCTTTAACTGAAGAATTAAATGTTTTATACCAACAATTACAAAATGGTAAGAGAAATTTCTACATTGAATGTGCAAGAGTTAATCCAGAACTGCAACGTATCCTTCAAAAGACTAGTCAGAAATTGCAGCAACAGAAACAAAGCAAAACAGCTACTCCGGAATCAACGACGTCTGCACCAACTCCTGCGCCTGCTAATTCGGTTCCTCATACAAACAATAAACAAGGTTCTCAACCTGCAGGAACAGATACTTCTTCACAAGTTGCTTCTCAACCACAACTAGATACTCAGAATAATAATAATAATAATAATAATAATAATAATAATAATGCAGCAAATACAAACAATAGTACTGTTGCTAGTAACATAACCTCGAATAAATCTGCAAGCCAACCTGGTGGTCCATCTCAAGAATCCCAAAATCAACAACCTCGTGTACAACCTGAAAATCAATCACAGATGGGAAGTGCAGCAGTGGCTACTAATCCAAATGCTAATAAATCTACGATATTTAAACCTTCTGATCCATCTATTCCAATCTCTGAAAACATATCGGTCAACTCACCAGATGCCGTTGCCATTAGATCTAATAGACCTACGATTACTGGTGGTTCAGCAATGAATGCCGCTGCCTTAAACACACCTGCAATCGCAAAATTACCTCCGTATGAAATTGATACTGAAAGGGTTATGTCGAAACGTAAACTGAGAGAACTAGTGAAGGTTGTCGGTATCGATGAAGGTGATGGTGAAACCGTAATTGATGGTGATGTAGAAGAATTATTGTTAGATCTTGCAGACGATTTTATTACTAACGTAACGTCATTTGCTTGTAGGTTAGCTAAACATAGGAAATCCGATAATCTTGAAGCTAAGGATATTCAATTACATTTAGAAAAAAATTGGAATATTAGAATACCAGGTTATTCAGCTGATAGAATTAGAAGTACTAGAAAATGGAATCCATCTACAAATTATTCACAAAAACTACAAACTATTAATGGTGATAAGCATGGTACAGGTAAGCAGGGTACCGGTTCAAACAAAAAAGGATTTTATTGAATAATAATGATAAATTATTACTATGTTCTATGAAATAATATTTAAATAGGAACAAACCTACATTTCTGTATCGACACTTAAATTCATAGTAAAAATAATATGTAAGTAATACTAAGACTAAATAATAATTCTGTTTCTCAAATTAAGTGTTTCAATTGTTAACCATTGATGGGAGCCAACATATAACAACACTATCGGTCGACTAAAAAGAATCCGGGAATAACCTTACATTGAACTCGTGATCTATCATCGCCGATACTTGGTTTAGGTTGGCTGCCTTTCAACCTAATATCACTTACCTAATACAGACCTTTAATAAGGCAAATTTTTTATTCTATTTCCTATTTTTTTTTCTATAAAATATAATTAAATAACTGTTAGTAACATGTAGCAGTTTGGTCACTTTTAAATTTAGATTTTATTCCTGTTGAAAATTTAATTTAAGAGCTTCCATTTCTTTGATGGAGCTGATATTTGAATAGGGAGATTATATTTTTTACATTCTTATGGTTACCGGTCTGTAGTGAATATCAGTCCATTACTTCCCTTCTAATACAGCGAATTTATATAACACATATACATTTATTTGTTTACATGAAGATTCTCTTGTCGAATTTCATGTTGTAAATTATTAATAGAAGCATGTGCACCAATAACTAGTATACATCAATTAGAGTAATACTTATAGTGAGTGTAACCAATATAAGGGATAGGTGGTAAGTTTATAGAGCCTTTAATAAACTGTCTACTATTAGTACAATTTTTTCCATTATGGTATTAATAGTACCGCACAGTCTTATGTAGTTGGTTTTAGTTAGTTATATATGTTGAATTATATATACAACTAATGCACAACTGTTAGGATGTACCTTTGTTTACCAGTTTGTAATTCACATCAAGACAGAAATGTAGAAAAGTATTTTTCCCGCACTATTCCATCGCATTACTGTCTCAAAACTGGGTCGACAAAAGTATCGTCGTTTAAATTTTCTATTTTTATTTTTTTCGACAGATCTACTACAATATATAATATGTTGGTGTAGAAACTCGGAACATTGATCAAAACTAGTACCATCAGTTTCATCAGCAGGAACATCTAGCTACCTAGGAGTGTCATAAATATCGTTCTCAATTGGAATAGCCGAAAGGCTAGATTAATAAGAAGAGTGATGAACATTGCCATTATCATTGATATTGTTTACTTCAGATCCACCATTATTTGACTCATCTGCATACAAATCAATAGAAATACCGGCTCCACCAGCGGAAGAAACATTACCTCCAGGAAGTGTAGTACTGGTACCATTCTTTGGATAACTGGAACACCCCCTAATGTAGATGTAGCAAATTTATGAGACAGATCAGTGATTGGAGAATCAAGAAGTGGATAACGTTGTTCATCAAAACGTACCTGGTTAGAAGTATAGACAGTCTGTGATTCTGGATGATATAATCGATAAGCTTTACGATTGGAGTCATACCCTACCATAACAGCAGTAATAGCTGTAGGTGCAAATTTACCGTCACGTTGAGTAGGTGGAAGAGTAGTATACGCAAGACATCCGAATGTTCTCAAATGTGTAAGACCAAGAGTTGTGGGATCGGAATCGTTCCGCTTGCAGTACGGGATGATATTATGTCTATTAGGAATAAGTAATCTATTTAATAAATATACCGCACATGATACAGCCTCATGTTGTAAATTAGAATTATTATCAGATTGCATTTCTTAATAAATTAGTGTACAATTACTATATTATATTGATCAACG
>JAXQGP010000224.1:0-31116 GCA_037040125.1 Kazachstania sp. M6911
CACAGTAGAAAGTCTAGATCGTCAATTGTCACAGCAGGTAGCAGTTCAAGAATTAGTCGTTTAAGTGCTGAAGACGTTCAAGAGACCCCTCTAGAACATGCAGCTGAGGAGGAAACAAAACACGAAGATTCCAACGTTGTTAAAGCTGAGTGTCAACTAAATAAAGAAGGTCATCACACCAAGAGTTCGTTAAATTTGGATCGACCATTCTTACAAAGTACTGGTACGGCTACATCGTCAAGAAGTATTCCATCCCTTGTCAACAGTAGTAAGAGTCTAAAGATTCTTGTAGCTGAAGATAACCATGTTAACCAAGAAGTTATTAAGAGAATGTTGAACCTTGAAGGTGTCAATACTATCGACCTTGCATGCGACGGCCAGGAAGCTTTCGATAAGGTTAAAGAGATGAATGCTAATGATGAGAAATATGATATGGTATTCATGGATGTCCAGATGCCAAAGATCGATGGTTTATTGTCGACAAGAATGATACGTCAAGAATTGAACTACAAATCTCCGATAGTCGCACTTACTGCGTTCGCAGATGATTCCAATATTAAGGAATGTATCGAAGCTGGTATGGATGGTTTCCTATCTAAACCAATCAAAAGACCACAATTGAAGACAATTATCAAGGAATACTGCCCGGATTGGGTACCACCTGTTAAGAAAACGGATTCCAAACAAACAAAGAAACACCACGTCAATAAGGTATCGGAACAGACTCAATTCCCAAAGACCGCAGTTGACAACCCTAGAAAGGACCAATCTACACAAACTAATGAGCAATAATTAAATATAATATTCTAGCATGTTTCCAATGTGTACCTCAATGGAAACGACTTTATAACTTCTGCATTATTTATACATATACAGTTAAAATACATCAACTCTACATCAGCAATTATTTCAATCGATATGATATGACCTTATATAAATCTACTTAAGGGAGAGAGGCAGAAAGAAAGGTTAATGTTCTTGTTTTATTACTTTTATTTTTTTGATATTTCCATTAAAAGATGTTAAAAAATCTAAAAATTATTATATGATATTATATAGATATTGAGATAAAATAACCGAAACCAATTCAATCATTTTAACTTCTTCTTTGGACGTAGTTGGTTGGTGTGACCACACTTTCTCTTTCTACAGTTGGTAGCTCTTGGTGGTAATCTAGCGTAACACTTACGACAAACAGATTTGTCACAGTTGTACTTAGAAGCTAGAGCTTTTAGAGATGGTTCAATGATACCACCTCTTAGTCTTAGGACTAAATGAAGGGTGGATTCCTTTTGAATGTTGTAGTCAGAAAGAGTTCTACCATCTTCTAATTGCTTACCAGCAAAGATTAATCTTTGTTGATCAGGTGGGATACCTTCTTTGTCTTGGATCTTGGACTTGACATTGTCAATGGTGTCAGAGGATTCGACCTCTAAGGTGATGGTCTTACCAGTTAAGGTCTTGACGAAACTAAAATAAAAAGTTGCATATTATTAATTCAATTATTTCGACGAATAAAGGTAATAAAATTAAATTATGTTAGTATTTTAATGTCTTTGATATGTTTCATATTTCTAAATTTCGGATAGCGACATATTTGAATCATTCACTTTTAGACTTGTTCTTCAAACGTCATATACTAATATTGCTCTACTATCTGTAGTCTGTTCTTTTAAATAAATATTAGGTGACCTTAATATATCTCAAATATCCCAAGGAACTGCGCTGGTCTAATGTGAAACGGTTATCACGTTTAAAATATTTAAAATCTGATTTCATAATCCATCGCTTCAATCATGTGTTAATGTCTTATATCTGCACTTCTCATTCAAAATTTTGTTTTTTCAATCGATTCTATGACTTTTAGTTCAATTATTTGATCAATTCCATTTATCAAACATATGTCTTATTGCATTCTTTTCATTTCTCTATCTATCCGATTCAGTTATTCGCATTTATGTACATACATTTGCATCTTTGAAGTTTACGGTCCTTTAAATTGCAAAGCAAAATATAATTACACACTAAAATGAGATTAGCTTAAAGATATATGACTTCTTGTAACAATTAATTATTAACTACAATTACAGTGATATTGTTTAAAGTGAACTACGGTATAGTTTACAACCTATCATCGAATGTTTCACTACCAATGTCCCGTACAAATGAGATTTCACACTATAGAGTGAATAATCTCTATTTTGGTGGAAATTTCACGTAACATTCACGGTTTGAGTAGCTCCATGAAGAAGCGATTCTTAGTGTGAGATTTCGTGTTTAGGAAGGGATGTCTAATTAGAATAGATTGAGCCTAGCTATTCCACTGTTAGGCTGAGGATTAGACTCTAGAAAGAGAGGCTCTCTCCCATTAGCGATCAAGTCTAGACAGCAGTTCCCAATTTAGGATGAGCCTTGTTTATTTGTCTCCGCAGAAGGACAATAAAAACCCTACGACTAATTCAGTACTGACGCCCCGAAGTTTATTCTCGGAAACTGACCTTTACAAATTTCAGAAAAACCAAAAACAGTCTTGAAAACAGAAATCTTCCGAAATTTGATGATGCACGGATGTACTAAACAGTCAAAAAACATAATCAACAACTTACCCTCAAATCCTCATTTTTTTTTTTGAAATTTTGAAGAACTACAGTTAATTACCATTAAGGTAAAATACCAAAACAAACAGATAAAATATGTCAAGAACTCTTCAAACTACAAAGGATTATCAAATAGGCTTTCTTGTATTTAGCGTCACATAACAATATCAATTGCTTGTGTTAAATTTAGGGACAATAGTGGAAACGTGGAAGAATCTATTGTGGTAGATAACTATATCAAAACGTAACTGGGCTAAAGAACGTCGTACATTGCCAATTGTAGGAAACTTCGAACGGAACTTACTCATACGCAAATCATTAAGGCATCACATACTTGTAATATTATAGAAAAACTAGGTAATTAACTGTATTATACAAACATGGCTAATTCTGAAAGTGCATTAACAAGACTTTCGAAAACGGTTAATATCCCAACAGAGAGATTGATACACCTAGACAATGAAACAATTACTTCGTTACTTGAAAGGATCGAGCAAGCTGGACAACATATCCCGACCTCTAGTAACGAATTAAATTATGACATAGCTCCAGCAGAAAGTAATATTAAATTAAATGAAAAAATATCTCAATTGAACAATCAATACCTTGAGGCTACAACCAACTTGGACATACTGAACGAGCAAAATGATTTTAATAAAGCCGAAATTAACAAAAGAAACCAAGAAATATCATTATTAAAAGAACATAAAATATGGATGAATTCAGAATTACAAAAAACAGCTGAAGAATTAAACACATATCGAGAAGAGAACGATGATCAACTCTCTAAACTTAAGAGAAAAGTTGTAGACGTTACGGATCAAAATAAATTATTATTATCAACTCAGAAACATCTTCGACAGAGAAATTCTGAACTATCTAATATGTTGGACAAAACATCATCAGAATTAAAAACGACAAAAGATAATTTGACTTCAAGGGAATTGGAATTTAGCAAAGAAAGTAGTGAAAATGAGAAGATAAAAGATGTTCTAACGGAACAACTGAAACAATTCGAAAATAAAATCAAGAATGACATTGAAAACAGTTCCGACGCAATGGAAAGTTGGGAACGAAATAGATTAATTAGTGAAATTGCTACAACAAAGAATAGTCTGGACGAATACAAACAGAAATGTTTTACACTTCAATCAATGATCGATTCCTTCATATCCGAAAAGAATGACAGTGGTAGTTCTGCATTACCAGAATTCTCACAATATTCTTCATCTAGCACCGAAGTTAATTCTTTAAAGAGACAATTACTTCAAGATAGACAGCAAAAGGAAGAACTACATAAGCAATTAGAAATTTTAGTCGCCGAAATGGAGACAAAAATGCCCCAAATTGAAACATTTAAGAAAAGAACAGAGGAACTAGAGCATGAACTTTTGCAGAGTACGGATCTTTTGGACAAATTATCAAACGAAAAAATGGATGTATCTAAGGAAATGAATATAATGCAAAGAAAGAAGGAAGATAGGTCAGATACAATGAAATTATTAAGGATCCAAAGAAATGATCTGGCAAGACAAGTCCAATTCTTATTATTAATAAACTCACAGTATTATAGTAATGAGCAATTACTTTCACCAGATGAAGTGAGGCTGGTGAAAAAGATTGTTTTAAACGAGAATGAAAATGATTACAGTGATTCCCAGAAAGTCATATCCGACAGACTTGTGGATTTCAGTAATATTAAAGAATTGCAGACCAAGAACATGGAATTATTAAGCTCTGTTAGAGGTCTGGCTAAAGAGTTAGAATCCAATGAAAACGATGAAACACCTGCACACAAGAACAAGACAATCAAAGAAGCAAAATTGGCTATCATTGACCTTCAAAATCATGTAACTACTCTTGAAGAAAGAATTAAAGTTCTAACAAAAGAGCGAGACTCGTTAACATTATTAGTCCCAGGGGGTAATAACTCCTTATCTAGCAACGGAGTTCACAATAAAAATGAACATTCAGCTCTAGAGGTTGATCTAATGAAGGATGAATTTGTTGATAAAGAACAAAATATGATAAAAAAAATACAAGAAATGAAATGCACCTCGAAAAAACAAGTTGATACTATTCACAACTTAACCACTAAACTTCAAAATACCACTGCTATATGTTCGCAACTAAAACAACAATCACTGGATTTAGAGAACGAAGTAGAAAGTCTGACAGCTCAAAGGGGTGAAATGAAAAAAAGTTTGGAAAGGGCAGACGATTTAATAACAAAGATGAATGATTCAAAAGTTGAAAACCTACAGAGAATGGAGAATCTACAAGATAAGTTAGACTCACAACAACAGCAATATCAATATTTACAGGAGAAAATTAAGAAGTTAACTAATGAAAAAGGATTATCAGACAGTACTTATATCCAAATTTGTGAGGAAAAGAATGAATTGAAGATAGAACTAGATAATCTAAAGATTAAAATGAATGCGTTAATTAATACACAATCAAATTCCGAAGAAACTTGTGAAAAATTAGAGAAAGAACTAAAATCATTGTCTAAAGAAACAACCAGTCAGGAACAAATGTTGCAGGAAATCGAAACTAGCAGAAAGAATGAACTTGAATGGTATCAAAATGAAATTTCAACTATAAACAAGAAATATAGCGAAAGTGAAAACGCTCTCCAGAAGTTAAGACAAAAAATGGAAGAGCAACTAACTAAAACTACTACTTCAGAAACCAGTACAGATATGTCACAAATATCAGGAGAGATTCCTGAGATGATAAACGAAGATGAAGCGGAATATACAAAGTACATTAGCAATGCCATTGAAAAATATACCTTGTATAAAACTAAATCTATGATGAGAGAAGAGCAAACTACGGAAGACAAATTAGCAGCATGCGAGAATATCACTAAAGAACTTTACTACTCAGTGACGGTAATTATTGCACAAAATAAATCCTTAAGAAAACGGTTAGACGAAGCTCAGAAAGAACTTGAAGACACGAAAGCACAAATTAAAATTGAAGATTGCGCTTCTGCACCAACTATCGAAAACGAGATCGAAAGCTTTAAGTTATTAGAAAACCAACTTTCGTTTGTATCAGAAAGAGTTGAAACTTTGACAACCCAAAATGATATTCTCCTAGAAAAATTATCAGTCGATAATAACCATGGTATTCAAAATTCTAACGATGATATACTTTCTGCATTGAAACATGAGAGGGATATTCTCAGCCAAAGAGTGGATATCTTGGAGCGTGAAACAAGGATACAAGCGCAGGCTATCGAAAATGCCAAGTCCACCATATCGACTATTTCAACTAGTCAGCAAGAGAGTATTAGTAAAAATCATGGAGAGTTACTAGACAAAGTCAACGAACTTAACATATTGCAAGAGAAAAATAAAATTTTAGAAGATGAAATAAGAAGTCTGACGAATGAAAGGAAACACAACCAAGAGATGTATGATGATTTAAAATCAAAAGTCGCACTAACTGAGACTGCGATCGGAGAATTAAGAAATGAAATTCAGGAAAGAGATCAGCGTATAAGACTTTTACAAGAAGAATGTGATAGATGGAAGGAACATTCTACAAGATTATCAAATACAGATATCACAGAGTCAAAGGAGTTTACTGAACTTAAATTACAATGCGATTCTCTTCGTGCGGAACTCACATCAAAAGATATAGAAAGTAAAGATTTGGATGAGAAATTTAACCGTTTAAAGAAGCAAGCACATGAAAGATTAGATTCTAACAAATTGATTGTAAATCAACTAAATAATGAAATAGATAATTTGAAGGTTAACAAGCAGGAATTGGAATCACAACTGATGGATAGAAATACCGAAATTAATAAAATGAAACTACAATTGGATGACTTCGAGACTAAGAAAGAAGCAAGTATTGATGAAACTACAAACATTGATATAATGAACAGTGATATAGTTGTGAAGAATGTAGATAATTTGAAGAGAGAAATTATCTACTTGAAAGGTAAACTTGCTCTAATCGATGAGTCATCGAAGGATCCGGAGTTAACAGATTATATCACAAAACTTGATGGAATTAAAAGAGAATTTCAAGAAATCAATAACGATCGTGTAGAGGTCGGTACTTCAAGTGGTACTACCGGTGCTGGTGATGAAGTTGGAAGTATTTCAAATACTGAAGGTGGTAACTACATTGACGATAAGAAGAAGCTATGGAAAGAGGAATGGGAGGTAGAGACTTTGAAGAGAATTGACGATGCCAAGGAAGATTTAAAGAAACATTTAAGACAGCCAACAGAAGAGAAGATAAACCGTGTTATCGAAAGAAGAAAGAAGGAATTGCAAGACAATTTCGATGAAATGGTAGAACAAAAAGCCAAATCGTTGATCTTAACCAATGAAATAAATCTGACTACCGAGCAGATAAAGGATGAGATTAAAGAAAACTTACATACAGAAATGAAGAGCGAATTGGAGCTAGTAAGAAAGAAATCATTTGAAGAAGGTAGACAACAAGAACTTATGAAGACTAAACTGCTAGAAAGAAAATTATCGAAGCTTGAAGATCGTCCCTCAAAACGTTCCATCCAAATTAATAGTTCATTGGTAGCAAATCCGCAAGTACAGGATGATATTGTCAATGTAGAAAATAAGCAGAGTACACCAAGTATTCTTGGACAAATAGCTGCTCCAGTATCTAACCCATTTGCATTTTCTGCAAAATCGTCAACCTCTTCTTTTGGAACATCTGGTAAAGCGGCGTCTCCATTTGGCACCTTTAAACCAACAGGCTTTATGTCAGCTTTCGGTAACCAAGCTTCTCCATTTAATCTAAGTAATGGTAATAGTATAATCAACGCAGAGAAATCTGGATCTGATAGTCCTATTGACGCACCAACGAAAGAAACAGAACCTATAAGCGGTCAGAAGAATGCTCTCTCTGAAACAAGCAACACAGAGGAAAGACCCAATAAGAGAACAAAAACAGATGAATAATATTAAAACGAGGTGAATATTACTTTTCAAATTCATCACTTAGACGTATTTATAGACAACAGAGATGTTAAATAATCTGTTGATAACATTTACCAGTTTGACGTCCTTGTATAATTAAATATTGTCCGTATCCCATCAGTATAATTAATTTAGTACTCTTTTTAAGAATCCCTGAGTTTTATGTACCTAAAATTTCGATTCTGTTCATATTTTTAGTCAAAAATTATTAAGCCTCCATCGGGCCCGTAGAAAATAGAGGGCAGAACCAGACCTATGCAGTACAGGCCTGAGTTTATTAAAGACGTGATATTAACATTTCGTTAACTATAGCCCCATCATAAGACCTAAATAATAAATAACAGAAATACTATCCAAATAAGTGGTAGAGGACGTTACCAAGATAAATATTTATGGATGATCCTAGAGAACCCCAAAATATCGATTATTACGATAATAATAGCTCAGATAGTAATGATGAACGAGAATTACAACAGCAATTAGAAGAGATAGAAGCCCAGAAAAGAGATTTAGAAAAAAGACTGAAGGAGAAAAAGGAAAGAGCTAAGATCTTTGATCCAAACTTTAGAGGTGCCCAGGTACCAAGTTCTCCAGTTAAGAAAAAACCTGCTTCTAAGGTTGATAATGACGCTCAAAAGCAACGTACAAACGACCACGATCAGAATATACATTTCAATACAAACACCTATGAGGATAGATTGTCCGCGAAATTGAAACGTGAATACTCTGGGGAAGGTGATCAATTGAAGAGTATTAGCCATCCGACCTATTTTGCTGAGAAGTTTCAGAGATCGAAACAAGAAGGAAAACTTGCAATCCAGCACTATCAGGATATGATGAGCACAAGAGTTCATGCATTTAATGGGATATTTGAAGGAAAAACATTTGCTCCAGTTGTTGCCAATGAAATTGATGCATTTTCTAATATGTGGTTAAAGAAAAGATATATACCAGTTGACGAACTTAAGAAAATGCTTGAAGATGTTAAGATTCTTCGATTAAGTAAATTATTTGCAAAAGTACGTCCTCCAAAATTTACTGAGCCTCAATACTCAAATTGGGCGACAGTCGGTATCTTATCCAAGAAAGATGACATAAAGATGACATCTTCAGCGAAGCCACAGAAATATTTCAAATTTACTATAACAGATTTCAAACATAATTTGGATGTGTATATATTTGGTAAAGAAGGCACGGAAAAATATTATAACCTTAGAGTAGGTGATATTATAGCTATTTTAAATCCTGAAATTTTACCTTGGCGTCCGAGTGGCAAAGAACAATTTATTAAGTCATTTAATTTACGTATTAGTCATGGTTATAATTGCATACTAGAAATTGGTAGAAGTAAAGATATAGGATGGTGCCCTGAAATCATCAAGAATAAAAATGTTGCATGTGGTACACCTATAAACATTTCTACAGATAGATGTTGTGAATTTCATAGAGAGATTCAATTTCGTAAAACAAATTCTAAACGTGTTGATCTTACAGGTAATTATGCACTAGGGGCTCCGATGAAGGCAGAAAACCAACCAATGTTATACAGATCAAGTACGGGATCATTCAAATCAAAATCTAATATTGGACAATATAAGATGTTACCTAGCTGGTCACAACAAAATCCACAATTTTATGATCCGTATGGTGGGAAATCGAGACATTTTACATCTTCATCGGCTGCAAAAGCATTCTTTGACGAAAAATATCAAAATCCAGACATGTTAACAAACTTTGAAAATAAGAAGCGTAAATTAATGGATTCGAAAAAGGATTCGAAAATTGATAAACAATTGAGCCGATTGTTACATAAGAATACCGATACTGTAGAGGGTCTGAAGAATGAAAATGAAGCCAGAGAATTAAAGGCAAATACGCAACATGTACTAGAAGGTGGGTTAATACAAAGATTAGGGTTTGATCCTACACATGGAAAAATGGCAACTGTGTTGAATCATCATTCAAAGGGAGCTAGTACCAAAGATGATAAATTACCTGTACGAAGTCAATCTTTGAGAAAGAAGAATAATGATATTAATGACTTAATGAATTTTAAAAAAGATAAAGTTATCTTGAAACCATCTAAAGTTGCGATAATGAATAGAATAAACCGTAGAGAAAATATATATAAAGAGACATTTAAGGATGACAGGCGTAAATCAACTGCGAGTACGGCAGCTGATATGGACAGCGATAGTGATTTAGATATAATTTAAAGATGTATGCAAAAGTATATTAATGTGGGAATATATAATTAATATATAGAAAGTGTTGGAAATTATCAAATTATTGGAACAAATTTCCATTGAAGACACCATTGAAGTTCTTCATTTAATTTAATGACAGCTTTTGAGTTTATTGCTAACTTATAAAGATGAATTTTCCTTATATCAGGTACATGATTACGGTCATTTTTTGGATTATGTAGTACAAATTTCCATTTCCTGTATGTGTTTGTTACTACAATTTCCTTTGCCGATAACATGTTTATATCATCAATCTTCAACAGTGTATCAAATTTTGGATTGCTGTTACTAGAGAGTATTTTCAATTTTGAGTTTAATTGATGTAGTGAGTTTTGTAATTGGCATATTAGACTATTCTGATTGAGATTCTTATAAGTTTCTTGAAACGTTTTCATATCGTCGAGATTTGTCTTTGTTGGTGGTGGTAAATCCCAATATATAGAATGGTTTTTCTTAGCTAAGAGGTTTGAATTAGTGATTATTTCATTAATATTCGAATAATCAATATTATCTGTTTGCAGTATTTTGTTATTCTTAATGATATGTGATAGATTTAATGATTTATTTAATCTTTGAGCGGTTATTCGAGTCCTCTTATTAATCGAATAAGTTCCAATTAATGAAGAAATATTGACATTTTTAGATCTCAGACTTCTCTGAGAAGTGTCGCTGTTTGTTACTGATTTATATATATCACTGAATGGTACACCTTGCCTCCTGATTTCTTTTGTATTTGAATGTGGTAATTTGATAGATTTTAGCGATTTTGTTTCATGTTCATTTTTTCGATTTAATTCAACTTGATCAATATAGCTTTTCACAAAACCTCTTCTCTTCATTTTGAAATTGAGCAATAATATGTTTACTATATATATTAGGTATTTCAAGTTCCGTTGTGTGGATCTTTTGATGATGTCTTTTGGAAAGGTTTGCTATATGTGTCGAATGGTTTCATTTTCACAGATGGGCTTAATAAATGATGATTGCCGAAGTGTAAAGGAATGGATCAGATACTGCAGTGACTTCCGGGCGGCGATGTACTGTCAGAGTACAAAAGGGATGTGCAAGTTTATGAATGTCGTTGATTATCGTTATATATTTTATATAATGAATATGGAGAGAAAGAGATGAAGCGATTGTGTTTGGTCATCTCTGAGTGCGATTAGTTGTAAATCTATGCAATTTTGTTTGATCAGAATAATTGTTTATTATTCTTGATGATGGTGGAGCCATTGCAGTTGTCACCGGCGCTCTTGTTGTGATTGTTTCGTGAGGTGATCTTGTGAATCTATTTGAATTAAAATCGTTTCTCATCATCGGATTTGGGATGTGTAAGCCTGCCGTAGAAGCCGTTGAGATGTCGTTTCTCATCGTCGGCATAGGGGTGTGTAAAGTTTCCATAGAGGTTGTCCCTTGTATATCGTTATTTACCAGATTTCCTAACTTTTGATCATTTTCTGAGTCTTCAACAATTTCATATACTGGTAAGGGATTTCCTGACCTGCTGTCTATCCATGGATAGAAACCTGTTCCGAACCAAAAATGTTGCACTACAGGGTATTTGTTTAATACTTCTTGTTCGTACATTTTAAATAATCCTGACTTAACTTTTGACCAAAATTTAACTGATTTTGAAATATCGTATAAGATTGGTGAATGTTCACTAAATGGACCTGATTTCACTTCAAAAATGAATGATAATGCCATACAATAAAAATTTGTCTGTTGATAACGAGTCAATATATTTTTATTTAACATATCGTGAGGCTGTACATTGTGAGGGTTGTTGATCCATTGAGATGCACCTAGTAAGTAAACAAAATGGAAATGATCATCCAGACCCCAAACACCATGTGACCCTGCGGGTTCTAACGTATAAGTTAGTATAAGTTTCTTTACCAATTTATAGTAATGATGGAAGAGATATAGTATTGATTGTCCTGTCATCGAAGGTAGCAGGTCTAACATGTCTAAGGTACCGACAAATGCAATAAATGACAACTCGTGACCTGTACCATAGTCGAGTCTTGTCTTAGAACCGAAACTATTCTGTATATAATAAGTTTGTTCCTGTACAAGTGAATCGGTGGTATTGATGTTATTTTTGCTTAGTAATGTTGATATTTCATTTTGAATCACTAGGTTTAATTTATCATGCCATTTTCTGCATGCTAGATTCCCATATCTTCTCGGCCCTTTAAATGGTGGGATATGATCGATTTCAAGGGATAAACGGTCTAAGATTGAGATAGTATCTAATAACGCTGGGTCGAATCTTTGAAGATCCTTTGGAATCTCTTGAAATTCTTGATTTTCGACTAATTTGATATATTTTGTAATGAAAAATTTTAATCTTTTCAAAGCTTCTGAATTTTGAAAATATGTGGTTGTTTGAGTATCGAATATTCTCTTAACCGGGAATGAGAATTTCGTTTCCTCAATGAATGATCGGGACATGATTTAACGAGTTACTTTATTGCATTGTGGCATTGTATCTTATTATGCGATGGTATTCAGTTATATTGTAGTGATCAGGGTCCCTGTGCCTCGCGGATGCTTCAACTGAGTGAAACATTTCTATGGTGTGGGAAAAGAAAAAAAAACAAGGAAGTTAATTATAAAAAAGGACATAAACAACAAGATAAAAGGGGTTCTGCAAAAGACTAACTAATCACAAGGACATAGGAGAAATATCACTGTAGAAATGAGTTCGAACAATCATAAGAGTATATTATTGACTAATCCAGAAGGATTTCAATCCCATCTTTTTGAACCTTCAACAAGCTCTACTAATGATGTAACTAATATTGAACATATTATGCCGGCCGATGAACCTGAACCGTTGAGTTCGAATGATATTGATACAAGTACTACTAGTAATGGTAAAGTTGGTGGAGTTCAATTTGATTCTGAACAAATTGAAAGAGGTAGAAGTCGTATAATGAAACGTGACATTGCGGTACGTAATGATAGTAGTGGGTCACGTTCTAATAGTAAAAATGCCAGTGGCACAAGTTTAAGTAGATCCAGATCCAGATCCAGATCGATGTCTAGATCGAGATCACGTATCCGTGAGGAAGAGTTTTTAAAATGGACAGTATTAAGACAAGATCCGTCCATGAGACTTTATAATGTTAAACGTAAAAATATCAAAAAGAAAAATAAGACGATCAAAGAAGATGAGTCAGACGAAGAAAGTGAGGAGGACGGGGAAGGAGGAGATGACGAGGAAGAAGAAGATGAGGAAGACGAGGACGAAGAAGAAAGTGAAGAGTCCGATGAAGAGCAAGTTAGTGATATTGAAGATGACGCCGAGATCGATTCTAAATTTGATTATGATCCTGGTATGAAAGTTTTACCTAATTTTGTTGTTAGTATCAACGATATTCTTGAAAGTAAGAAGCCGTGGATCAATAAATTTAGGACGAGCGAAGAATATCTGAAAATAACGAAAGATATCAAATTAGAAAGAATGGATGAAGGGTACGTCCGTGGATTAAAACTGCTAACCAAAAAACTACCCGAGGAGACACCTGTAGCAGATACCATTGATGATAATAGCAGTGCTGGTGGTAACTGTTATATATTATATGTCGACATGACGAGTGAGTCTATGTATGCATTAACCTATGTTATGGGCACGATAGTTAATAATGGTGACACCTTATATATTGTCCAATGGGAATCCTCGAGTAAGAAAATCAGCGATGCTACCATCAAAGAGAACATTACTAAGATAAGTGAGAATTGTTATCATTTATTTGATTGTATCAGTGGTGTCATTGACTCCCTCGATGTCATAATACTATCGTTGACACATCCCTACCCGAAGCATCTATTGAATGAGATGATAACTACGTTGAAACCTCAGACGTTATGTTGTTCCCTGTCTATGATTTTGTCAGGTTTGCAGAACTTTGTGTGTGGTGTGCCGACGCTTGTCATCAGAAAGAAGTTGAAGAGAACAAAGAAGAAAGGGATCATGGAGTAGGGCGTGCCAACGCAGCCCTAGCCGCAGCCCTACCGCTGGCCCTACCCCTAACCCTCGCCAGTTGGTGGACTGCAGATATACATACACTAATAAATAATTAAATAGTAACACTTCCACGCCGGAACCACAAGCACATGCACAGCGCTGGCTGCCAGAGGTGTCATCATCGTAGTGTCATCCATCGCCGTGTGCGAGGGGAGCAGGATTATCCTTTCACCCGGTGGTGCAGCGCATCGCAGCAGTAACGTTGGGCGGGGCAATGGAATTACAGGCAGGCGAGGCGGCTATATCTCCGTCGGACTTAGCACGGTGGAGCCAGTTCGTTGGAGAAAAAAAAGCTGGCCACCGCGGTTGCGGAGAATATAGGGATATCTCTGGCCTCGGGGGTCGGACATTCTTAACCGGGATTCCCATGATTCCAATGAGGTTTGAGGATTGAGGATTGAGGATCGTGCTCGGATAGCACGGTGGTATATAAATAAATAGAAGCTCAGACCCACATTGGATCGAATTGTCAATGTTCCAATATTTGTTGTTGTAAAAAAATAAATTCTCCACCGCACCAGCTCACTGATCAAGTCACAAACATGTTTGCTGGGAAAAAATTGTTAAGACCGAAAGTTATATTCGGTATAGCTTCATTATCCATCGCAGGTACGTCAATCTACCTTTTCAATCAAAAGACTAAGAAATCTCCTTTATTCGATTATAATAAATTGAAACCTATCGATATCATCGAATCTGTCTCCGCTAATCCAATCGAAAGTCCAGCCCGTTCAACCTTATTAAATAACTTGAAACAAACCAAAAATTTCGATTTATTAATTATTGGTGGGGGTGCAACAGGTACAGGTTGTGCCATCGACGCTGTCACTAGAGGTCTTAATGTGGCACTAGTCGAAAAAAATGATTTTGCCTCAGGGACGTCCTCAAAATCGACCAAGATGGCACATGGTGGGGTACGTTATCTAGAGAAGGCATTTTTGGAATTTTCAAAGAGTCAATTGGATTTAGTCATTGAAGCATTAAATGAGAGAGCTCATCTGATTAATACTGCTCCACATCTTTGTAAAATTCTACCGATTTTGATACCAGTTTACACATATTGGCAAATCCCATATTTTTATATGGGTTGTAAATTTTATGATTTATTCGCAGGTTCACAAAATTTGAAAAATTCTTTCCTTTTATCTAAGAAACAAGTTACGGATTTGGCTCCAATGTTGGAATCAGGAAATTTAACCGCAGGGCTAGTGTACCACGACGGTACTTTTAACGATTCAAGATTAAATTCAACTTTAGCAATTACAGCAATTAATAAAGGTGCTACAGTATTAAACTATATTGAAGTGAATCAATTAGTAAAATCAGATGATGGCAAAGTTACAGGTGCTATAGTGACAGATAAAGAAACTGGTGAAACCTTTAATGTGAACGCAAAGACAATCGTTAATGCAACTGGTCCTTACAGTGACCATATTTTACAAATGGATAATAATAAAGATGGTTTGCCGGATATAGATTCTTCGAATTATGATACAGGCAATATTACTTCACAAATTGCTGTCAAAAACCCTAAAATGGTAGTCCCATCATCGGGTGTTCATATCATTTTACCAAGTTTCTATTGTCCTAAAAATGTAGGTTTATTAGACGTTAGAACCTCTGACGGAAGAGTAATGTTTTTCTTACCTTGGCAAGGGAAAGTCCTTGCTGGGACAACAGATATTCCATTGAAACAAGTCCCCGAGACTCCAACTGCCACAGAGGCAGACATTCAAGATATCTTAAAAGAATTGCAACACTATATTAAATTTCCAGTTAAAAGAGACGATGTCTTAAGTGCTTGGGCAGGTATTAGACCATTGGTTAAGGATCCACGTAAAATCGATTCGAAAGACGGCAAAACTGAAGGTTTAGTTAGATCACATTTCATATTCACGTCACCAACTAATTTAATTACTATAGCAGGTGGGAAATGGACAACATATAGAGAAATGGCAGAAGAAACAATTAATGAAGTAATTAAAGTAGGTAATTTTAAGAATTCAAAGCCATGTATAACAAGAAAATTAAAATTAATCGGTGCAGAAAATTGGAATCCAAATTTAGAAGCTTTATTAGCACAAAAATATAATTTATCATCAAAGATGGCTCAACATTTAGCTGATAATTATGGTACAAGAGCTTCTATCATTTGCGAATCATTTAAACAAAATAATATTAATCAATTACCAGTAACTTTAGCAACAAATTTTAAAATTTTAAGTGAAAATGACAAACCAAATAATAACAACAATAATAATATCATTGATACTGTAGCCGATCTTCACATAGTTGAAACAAATGAAATTAATCCATTCGATTCATTCCGTTATCCATTTACTATAGGTGAATTGAAATATTCAATTCATCATGAATATACAAGAACTCCATTAGATTTCTTATTAAGAAGAACAAGATTCGCTTTCTTAGACGCTAAACAAGCATTAAATGCTGTTGAAGGTACAGTCAAAATTATGGGTGACGAATTAAATTGGGATAACGATAAAAGATTAAAAGAAATTGAGGACACAAAAATTTATATCAAAACTTTTGGTGTATAAGCCATCATTGTTACCTCACAACTTTCCCCCAATTTCCGATTATTATGCAATTTTTATCTATTCTTTTCTTTTCTACTTACATACATTTGTATATATGATTAAAAATAAATTATATTCTTTTTTCTAAATACCATTCCCACCACTACTAGTTAATTCTTTCGTAAAATAAAACATATGCATCCTTACTTGATATTTTATTAATACCGTTATCCAGATCACCATGATTAATCTCTTGTTTAACAACTTCATCGTCAAAATAATACCATTTTTGTTCTTTACTTTTCAAACTATGATTGTACTCTTTATTAATTAGTGAAGTGTAATGACCACTGATTAAATTACCTGTATGATTAACAATACCATATAATCTATATTTTATAACTTCTTTGTTTTTTAAAACCATTGTGAGTATTAATGGATATGTAATTATTGAATTATTTTTCTTGGTTAAATCATAATAAAACCGTGAAAGATGAATCATTAAAATTTTAGGTAATGTAATAAAATTTAATGTCTTAACAGTAATCAATTTCTTATTTTTCCAATGTCTTAACTTTTCATCATCTAATTCATCAAATTCATCTTCTTCAGATTCATCATAACTATTATATTTCATATCAAATTCAGATGATGAAGCCATTGTCATTGTTGAATTACTATGGTTTTCAGAATCTGTACCACGTAATTTAGATTCACTTTTCCTAATTAATCTAAACGGTGATAAGGATCTATTGTTATTTGATGTCTTACTTTTCTTACGTTTCGAACCACCAAATTTAAATATCGAATGTTTCTCACGTGAACTCTCGTGTGATTTAACAGGTACTTGTAAATTTTGTGATTTCTTTAACGATTTCTTCTTCTCTAAAATTTTTTGTTTCTTCTCATCACAACATTTAGGACAATTCCATGCATTTTCACCAGATAATATTTCATCAGCTGTATACATACTAATGCAATCTTCTAAATTAATACTCTTATTTAATTTAGTAAAACTTTTCTGTTTCTTTGGAATCGCTAACGATAACACATAAAATGATGAATAATTATATGTGCTATAACCACATCTTTCACATTGTAAACAACTTTCCATTTGTCCCTGGAAAAAATCATCAATTGGGGATAATCCATTAGCAATAATATTACTATCGAACCATTTCTTATATTCCTTTTCATTAACTTTTAGATGATCCGTGTCATATAATAATAATTTAGGGTTCTTATTGACAACCTCATCCTGATTAGAAAGTTCATCATGTAATCTATCCAACATTAACATTAAAAATTCTTGAGTATCCTGTTGATCATCGGGGATCTTCAAATCAGGCCTTAATATACTACACGTCTTTAAAAATGCAATCGGTACCACCGAACAACCACCATTTAAATACATCTTCTTAAATAAAATGTTCAAAGATTTAGAAAGAGAAAGCGTCCTTGTATTGTTGGAAATATGTTTATCATTCATATTCAAATATTTTTCATATTCATTACTCAAAAATAGATCCCTGAACATTCGTGTCGAGAAAAGACATTGAATCATACTATTAATATAACATGTATTACCCAAATTTCTTAACCCAGTAATTGATAATGATACAAAAATATTTGAATTTTTCTCAATTGTTGGTATAGAATAACTTTTCCTCTTAACTAGTTCACCGCATTTATTTTCACCAATCTCGAATTTGGTAACTGGTCTCTTTTCAGGAATTGTAGATGGCAATGCTGGAACATGTGTAGGAATACGTGATATTCTATTCTTGTTGGTTAAGTTATCATGTAATTTGATCTTAGCCGGTAATCTTGGAGGTACTATAGGTGGAGCTAATATTGGTGGAGGTGGAGTCTTTGGTCTAACTGCAGGAGGTGGAGGAGGTGGTCTTTTACGAATTTTAAATGGTACCTCAGGAGGTCTAAATGATGGAGCTTGTGGAAATTTATCATTCGAAATAGGTTCACTCGGGTATGGTAGTTTTGTACTTGAACTGTGACTTGCTGATGTGTCAGACGACACTGTTTGACTAATTTTTTTGCCTTCTTTATCATATGGCCCGTAGATATACTGTCTTACATCAATATCATATTCCCTTGTATATTTATGCATCATTTTCTTCCATTTTTCAAACCCACCTAGCAAAGCAGTTGGTGCACGTTTAAATTTATCCGTTGATTTTACTGATGTTATTAACAGATAGAATAAAACGAAATGATAATCAAAATTTAATTTCATATAAGTTTTCATATCAGAATAATAAACAATGTAATCGAAAGAATTTCTGTCATTAAATAACGGATTGCTTAAAGAATCCTCAAGGGTTTTCATATCATAGATCGGAGTACCTTTTTCGGAATCCCATAATAATTGTGGATCCAATTGAATATAATTGTCAGCAATTATATTGTTATATGTATATCTTTTCTCTAACCTTAAGTCAATAAGAAGTAATTTTTTCCTATCCACGGGATTTGTCAATATAGTAAATAATTCTGGAGCAGTTATTATACTTTGTTTCTCTAATCTTTCAATAGATCTAATGAAATCATCTGATCTGTCATAGTAATTTTCGTTCTTCAATTCACCGTTTTCATTCTCCATCATGTAAACTGAGTGATATGAATTCTTTCTATGTGTTAGACCTCTATCTGCAATTAAGTCAGTGCTATTTAAAGAGTTACCGTCGCCATAGTTCGAATAGGGAGATGAAAAATTATTCTGGTTAGATTTATTGTTATTATTATTAGGTTCATCAAACATTGACATAGCAACACTTTCTGTTCTGGCACGGAGTAATAAATTTCTTTTATCATTAATTGTGGATTCGTTTACTACGTCTGTAGAGGTTTTCTTATTAGAGCCATATGATGGAAATTCGATAGGGTTTGTAAGGTCATCTTCATCTGGAACATTGGATGGTAATCTCATTGGTTCTGAATAAAGTGCGATTTTCAATTGATCGTTGGGTTCTAATTCAGGTGCAGTCCATAATTGAGAAGCAGTGTTTGTTTCATCTGTAAATAGTTCGCTATCACTGTTTATTGGTATGTTTTTAATATGTATATGTCCATTTCCAGCATGGTTTTTGTGATTTTGTGATTTTGTATTCAGTTCATCTTCTTCGTCAAATTCTAATGATGTAATTGAGCTAGAATAACTTGAGCCGTTAATATCTTCGCCATTTGTTAAGCTATTTTTGTAAGGTATAATTTCATCTAATTTCTTCGTCGTATAATCATTATTGTCATTAGTATCAGTTTCATTTAAATCTAAATTTTTGAAGGAATCCGTTATAGTGTCATCAGGTACCGAGTAAGCTCTTTTCCGTTCCATTATTTGTACTAGATTTGCTGGCGGTGGACTTGTCTTATCTAAAATATCATCTATCTCATCAGTTACCATTAATCTAACATTTGTCATATTCATTTGGCCCTCATATAAAGTCTTCATGTCTGTGTAAATACTGAAGTCCTTATTTTTGGTTTGAAATTGTATTGATCGGGGCATAATTAAGTAAATATAGAAACAACCGATAATGTATGATGTTAAAGAATCATTATGATTCTTATCACTGACAAATCTTAAATAAAGTTCGAATAAATATTGAGTGTGTTCCAATAAATCTATCAATTTCTCTAATTTCAACTGTGAGTAATAATGTTTAATATCATCTCTATATATTGCCTTGATTCTTTTCGCTAACTCTGGTGAATATTCTGGTGAAAATAATACTACTTTCTCTTTATTCATGATAGCTTTATCAATCGGGTGTGTGAACAGGGGGACAGATAGCTGGTGATATTTCTTAAAGTGATTATTCCCTTAGGACAATATAATTACCAATTTAAAAGACAGTGTTGAACAGTATGAAGTCGATATGTCTATTTATATTAGTTCAATGGTTTTGGTAAAAAAAAGAAAGTCTTTTGTTTATCTTTCTTCTTGGTGTACTATTTCCAACAAGAACGTTTCTCTTAGATAATTTTTGATTCAAATCAAGTCACCGGAGCCACTGACTTCGCTGCAGGAAGATGTTAAAAAGAGAGGCTTTGGTGAGTTTTCGAGTTATAAATATACACAAGATATACATATAAATTAGGTGTAATTGCTCTTCAGACGATCTAAGAAAATGCCTAATTCCTAATTTGTAGTCCTTACACTGCAGATGGGAGAAAGAACGCATTCTAGAAGTTTTTCTTGTTTATCTCTGTTGTTGTAATCTTGTCGATCACCAATCGAGGGAAACACATGGGAACACACCTTGAGATAATCAGTAAAGAAGAGACGTCAGTCTATCATTCAATTATACGTGCAGCTCTTGAAGTTTGACAAGAACAGGAAATGACATTCCTCCAAATCTGGAGCATTACTCCTTGGATTACACAGAATATTAATATATATTTTTTGTTTGTTTGGTTTATATAAGCACAATATATATACAATGGGGTAGTAACTTTTTAATATTTAATTCTTCAAATAAATATTTATCAAAGCTTCAGTCCTGAGAGTGCCCAATCATATGGTATGTATAAGATGTTCTCCTATCACTTGCGTACAAAGTACTTTGATGAACCACATGCCGCCACTGCATTATCGTAAAGCGATTCACCTATGTTAAGATATTTTGTTGTATATATTCTTGCTTGTTCATTTTCAATGTTGTCTAATTTCAAAGTTAGCCCAGTATTTCTTTTAATTCCAGCCAAGCATGTAGATGCTAATGCTAGATCGATGGATATATGGAAAGCTTTGCCAATCTGATATAATTTTTGGGGAACCAAGTGAGTAAACAAGCCAACTATTATTATAGCTCCATTTTAGTAGAGTATAAGTAATGATGTGTTACTCATTTGGTGTTTTTCATTGTTAGTTATTTTGAATGTTTCTTAATATAAAAATGTTAAATATTGTGACGTGGATAACTTCACTATACATACAAATGTCATATGGTCTCAGTTTAAACAGTCGTAAGTTGTTAGTTATATGGGTTTTTTGATTATCAACTTCATCACAATTTCTTCAGACTCTAAGTACTTTATCTTTCCTTTAAAAGTCTGGTAATTTGATGTTGGTTGATACACTTTATCATCAATCGAATCGCCAACTCTGTGCGGGTCTGTGCGCTGCGCTCTCTGTGTAAAAGAAAAAAACATTCAGTGAGGATTGTAGATATTGGAAAATAAATTATAAAGAAAGGGATGCCAATGAACATCTGCTCCTTCTATAAGGAACAACAGATAATAAGAAGGTGAACAACCGACAATTCGCAGACTATATTTTAGCCATTGCATAAGTATATATTGTACCATTGAAGTATTTGGAAGTTACGAAACTACAAGACTTTGAACCGTCCTAGTCGTTTTATCCTTTTTTGTTTAATCCTATTTGCTGAAAAAAAAATAACACACGTCCTCTAACATAGAAAAATGTTAAGAACAATTGGTATAAATTCCTTAAAATCCTCTTCTAGGTTTATTGTGTCGTCAACATGTCGCCGTACCTTAATTTCTACTTCCATGAGACTAAACTCCAGCACAAATACAGCTACTACAGAAGAAGTTAAACCATTGATGGCAAGAGAGAAGCCAATGAGAATCGATAGAGAATTACCGGATCCAAGAGCTGATAAAAAGAAACAGTGGGCAGGGTTTGCTGTCTTTGTTGTTGCAATAAGTTCAGCCCTAGCAATTATATTCAATTACGAAAAGACGGAAAATCCAATTATTTCGGATACTCTATATCAATTGCGTAAATCAAAAATCACTAAAGAGTGGTTAGGTGAGAATATTGAATTTGATGGGATTATTCCATGGGTTTATGGTAAATTAAATCCCGTTGCAGGTGTTGTTAATATTACTTTTTACATTAAAGGTGATAAGAACCAATCAGGCATGATTAGATTAGTAGCAGATAGAGAAAATCGTCATGAAGAATTCTTAATCCATGAATGGAGTTTAACTGTTAACGACAAAAAGTTCGATCTATTAAACGAAAGCTCCTCAAAGACTTTGAATCGTAATTAGAAAGGAACATGGTCTGGTTCATACCGATATTTAACGAAGGTATTGGAAAATATGAAAATTCATGAACAACTTATGAAACATCGTTATTCATGTATTGAACCTTTATTTAACTACATATATATTTAGCTTTATTCTATATAATTTAACTTTGTAAATATTACATTATTTTGATTATCACAGAATACGGTTATTTACTAGAAAAAGGATTACAGAAAAATTACATTTTGTTTAAAAATATTAGTTATGTCGGTCATCTAAAAAGTCTAAATTTAAATATTTCAATAAACAAATGTTGACTGTTAAGGTAAAAGTCTTTTACCTAGATTATTTTGTTCTATTGAGGTGGATAATAGGCTCCCAAGTCCTGTTTTGCCAGTGATCTACCTAACATAATACTTCTTTGATTGGAATTACTGTCGTTAACCTGAATTTTCTCTCCAGATGATCTAGAGTCTCTTACTATTTTCACGATTGGTTCAGGTGTTTCTAAAACAGGGAGGATATTTTCATATATACTTGTCCTCTTCCCTAAACTTAAAATGCATGTTGAGGTGTCTTGACTACTTGTCCCACTTGCAAGATTTGTGGAGCTGTTAAGTTTCTGCAACTCATAAAGTCGTATTTCAAACTTTTTCTTATATGCTGGGACGTAAGCTTTAGACACCTGATTGAGGTTACTAATATTCTGCTGACTGTTAATTTCTGATTGCTTAACTATTTTCGGGAGCTGCTTTTCCATTTTCCATGTATCGATATTACCATATTGGAAGTGATCATCTTCTTTTTGTAATTCTTCTTCTAGGTATTTAGTATCTTCCATCTCTTTATTTAATCTTTTATTTAACTTTGACCAAAATAAAGCAGCAACCAATAATCCTATTGCAAATGGTATCCCAACGAGGCATATGACAGCAACAGCAACACCTACCATTTCTTTGTGTTTGAACCTCTCTTAAAACATGCAAAATCAAATTTCTATTTTACCTGAATCTGGGAGAAATAATAAATACAAATAATTTCGTGACGTTTCCTATTTTGTTTATTAAAATTGGTTATAAAATCTCTAAATATCTGACTTATTTTCCTAAGAGGTGGTTCCAGTATTTAGTGACGCTGTTTCTATTTTCACGTCGCAAATACTTTCGGATATCTCGAAAACGAATAATACGCTACACATAATATGTAATAAAACAACCAACACTAGGGCTAGTGTCTAATACCCGTAATTTTATAAATTAATTACTAATTATATGGAAAATTATAAAAATCTTAAATATTTTGAAGGTCACTCATTAGAGCATGTGTTCTCTCTAGTAATTCATCTTCATTGCTAGTTTTCGAATCGACTTTAGATAATGTTTTCGAGCTCCTTCTTCTAGATCTTATTTTTGTGGGTTTCGAATTAACTCCCCTCAATTGAGAAATTAATACATCAACTGCGTCATCTTCGACAGCTTCTTCATTACTACCAACACTATCTTCCTTTCTCAAGCTGATTTTCTTTTGCATTAACCTCTTTCTTTCTTCATAGACACGATCCATCTCTTCTTTTTCAATATTTTCTTTAGCACATTTCTTGAAGACAGCTACAAAATCCATAATGTTTCTGAAAAATGTTCTTTTACACTCAAGGTCATTTGGATTTTCACCGTATAACACCATTATCTTATCGATATCATTATCTGTCAATTTAAATTGTGCACTAAGAAGAGTACTTTTCGTTTTAGCTTTACTAATTTTGTATTTAATCTTCGAAATGATTTGATCGCTAGGGTGTAATTGCTTTGGGTCCGAAAGCTTACCTTCTTTAACCTCATGTACAACATGATCAATTTTCCTCTCGAATTGGGAACATTCTGCATCCAGTGATTCCAAACTAATGTTACTGATATCATCTACTACCCTTAAATCATCTAAAAATGAATAAATATCTGGATAATTGTATCTGATAATTTTTTCAATAAAATGTAAAAATGAAAGGTTATTATCACTGCTTGATTTCACAAATACTAATTTTGTCAGTGAACTCAATTTAATACCAGAAACATCCCGTTTATTCATATAATTACCAATTGTATAGATAATATACAAAACATCTTTTAATTTTACCGAATTCTTTAATATTCTAATGGCATCATCTATCTTCTGTAACTTATAAACTAAATCATAGTAATCTTTCTCATATGTTACAGCAAGTAGTAACGCTTGAGATCTTATTCCCCAATAGCTTCTCAAATTATAACAAAGTTCCAAAAATATTTCGTCTGACCTTTCAAGCATGGTAGGCGATTTGCTTGGAATAGACTCCGTCGTATAACTTGAGCTGAACGGTTCAAATTTTTTTAGTATACTCTGTGGAACGTTTACTAAATCATCTTTGTTGAAAAATTCTAAAACTGGTATATTTTTTATTATAGCTGTATCACATGAAAGTATCTTTGTAACAAGCTCTTCAACAGAGATACTGGAAAATATATGTAAATTAATTCCAAATTGTTGTGCAAGATCTCTTGGTAGAAAGCTTAATTTTTTGGGTTTACCTTCATCATTTTTTTCCTTCTTAATTTTACGCTGGGTTTCCTTAATTTTAAACATAGAATTGACATCCTCTAGTATACCACCATTTTTCAACTTATCAAATACATTCTCTAATGAACCTTGATCTGCCCAAATAGTATTTTCTACGTCATCCACTTTATCCCAGTGGATTTGTTTTAACTTAATTGCCGCATGCTTTACAATATTATCCTTCTTCGTTAAATTTTTAGGCAATGGAGGCGGAGGTGGAGGAGGTACCTGTCCTGATGTTTCACCATTTTTGTCATCTGGCGGTTTATCGTTTTCATCATCTTTAGTGTCACCAGCAAATTGGGGTGGTAATGGAGGAGGAGGAGGAGGAGGTGGTGGTGGCGGTGGAGGTGGTGCATGAGAAGTTGCTACAACAGAGGGAGCAATAGAAGTCACATTATTTGCACTAGGAATTTTCAGTCTACTTGTAGACTCTAAAATCGGCTTATCAAACATTGCAACTCCATTCTGCTGATCTGAAGAATTATCGAATATTGAACCATTTCCCATAATTTCAACGGAGTCTTGATTGAGATATATAGAACTTTCAGTACCATTACTCCTACCTGGGTCTCCTGTACCAAAACGTAGAGTCTCTGAAATACAGGATACCACCGAATGTTGACCTTCTGATGCCAAATAAGGACCAGCAGATCTTACAAACGAAGGATCGTCGAAAGAATCAGTAGAGCCGATGTCTTCTAAATTCCTAATCTTAAAGGCTCCCAAAACATTAACTTCTTCAACATTTTTTGAATTTTGATATAGGATGTTACTTCCTGATATTTGAGTACCTGAAATGCTTTCAACATTTTCTTGTAAAGTTGGAGGTGTATTCATCCAGTCTCCATTTTTTTCTGATGTCTTACATCCAGCCCCAGTATTCAAGTAGAACCTTCCGGCTTCTGATGATGGGGGTAACGATACATTATTGTTGACACATACTTCGTTCGGAAGGGAGTAATTTGAACTAACACCAACATCATTATTATTTGCAGCAGGTCTTGAATGTTTTTTAAGAACGCCAAACTGGCCAGCACTATACATTGTACTTGGTAAATTTGTATCACTTGCATTTCCTAACACTGATGACAGGGACATCATCCTTTTACTTTGACGGATAAGATGCGAATTTGATCTATTCAAGGTCCTCTTTTCATCTGGTTGCCTCTCAGGAGTTGTCCGTAAACTTTCAAAAACTGACAGAGGCCTTGCCTTTAACTTATACCTGTGGCGTCCGTACGTTTCTGCTCTTTCTTGTTTAAATCTTGTATCTTTTAACAACCCTTCTAATGTTCTATTCTTTAGCTCCAGTGATTTTAATTCACCCTCTTTAGAGGTTAGTAGGTCAGAGCTATAATTTAATTTTGTTAGCAGTTCATTGTCATCTAGCCTCTTCTCCCCTCTAACCTTTTTCAAATCTGATGTCAGCAAGGAAATACGATCCTTTGCCTCCTTCAAATCTGTCATCGCCCTTCTAGCTATATCATCAGATTGCAGGCCATCGATCAACCTTTCGAGTGATTCATGTAACAGAGAATCTGGTGATAAATCTTCGTCAACATCAGTCTGGAATTTTTCTAAAAGATATGCCAACATTGAACTCAATGCTTTGTATAATTTGATTGATTCCGAGTATGTACGCGTATCTAACATTGCTGATAACGATTTAACCAAATCACCAAAAGGTTGTTCCAGAGGTGTGTTCTGAGTCTTTTCGACTAAGGACTGCAAGATTGGACCATATGATAATGTTGGGAAAATTGGTGCTTCATTATTAATTCTCATTCTCACACCTTCTTCTTTTATCTTGTAATTCTGTATTTGTTCCTTTATAGTAGTAGATTCAACTTTCTCCATTTTGTATAACAATTTATGTATTTCTAAGTTTCTAAGTTGTTCAATAATGAATTCTTTCTTATTAAATGATGGATATGCTTCAATAATTGAATTTACCAAAAATAGGAAAGAAGATAGATATTCTGCAATCACTTGTTCTGGATGTGGAAATTGGATGATTGATTTATTGCTATAAATATTTTGAAGAATGTCTTCTGGATTTTCTATTATTTCCGCTATATCGTTAAACCAAAGTTGTAATTTCTTCTCTAAAGAAATCCAAATAATATCGTAACCCTTCTCGGAATCAAGATAAGTCAATAGCAAAAGTAAGTGACATACTTGTAATTTTATCCTTATTGGAGAAACATCATTAATCATTGAATCAATAAAATATGTAATTAAGATGGGATTGTTTAGTATTTGTATTCTTACTTCCATGTTGTTCATTAATGTTTTGAATGTTGATAAATAAGCATATTCGATATCTGTGGATACGTCTGGGATTAGATCCACTAAGTCTGAGTAATATTCGCCGGAAACATAAGTCGATAGGAATGATTTTTGTCTTAATCTCTTTTCAAGTTGGTATAGTGATTTCAGCCTCTTTGATGGATCTTGTAAAGAATATTTCAGATTTTCCAAAAAAAATTGGTCATTTTGGGTGCTAATCCTCGAATTGTTATTCGTATCATTTTCAATACGTTCTTCATCACTTTGTCGTATTCTTTGAATCAATTGCCATTTTCTTTCTATAGACACATTTTGTAAATTATTTTGTGCAGAACCCCAGAAATATTTCCCACTATCCAGCATTTCGTCGAATAATTTGTCCACAGTTTCTTTATCAGGAGTATTAGATGAGTTATGAGTAGAATTTCCATTCTTAACATTCATAGACACCTCATTTGAGGTTTGGTTATGTCTAAGTTGTTTTGTTGCTTTAAATGAATATCTTGTTTTGCCAAATGGGTTTAAACCTTTCCCAGCCAAACTAAGACCTCGCTGAATGATATTGTTGGTTTCTGTATTAACATTCTTATCTTCTAGTAAAGTGTTCAAGCTTCCTGAGGTTGCTTGATTATCGTTAATGGCTTTGATCCGATTTTGTTTGATGCCCACAGGCTCTTTAATTGGTTCAAGTGGGTCCATTTGAACATAATCTCAAAGTAAGGAGAATAACAGGTAATTATTTAGCTAGTGAAGCAGAATCTTGTGAACCAAATGGTATGCTGTTTTATATATATAAATAAATGATATATTAAAATGATAAATATGTATTAAATGTTCGTTTTGACAGACTGCGGTTGTGCAGTTCTTTGACTGTTTACGGAACATACACATATACAAATTTCATCCGGATCAATATTTTCGTGTTGAGCCAGATGAGGCTCGAACAGAAAATTAATTTCAAAGCTGCAGAAATGTTTATGATGGTTCAACTCATGTTCCATATCGATGATATATGCATCGTTCTATAAACCAATATATACAGATATATGATTTCAAAAAAGACTAGGGAGAAACAACATCTTCACCTGATTCATTATTAAACTGCTTATAAAATGCAGATATGCCTTGATCAATATTTTTAAAATCAGAGTTTATTAAGATATTTAACTCTTGTGATAGATAGTTTAATTGTGAAATAATTGGGAATTCAATATTGTCAATATGACGTACTTTATAATTAAAATTATTAATCAAATTATTCAATGCCACATTGTCTGATGATTCCTGACTATTACTTTGATTACTTGATAATTTTAAATTTTGTCTTGGATAATCATGCGGTACATTAATTGAAAATTTAATATTCAATCTCTTGGGAAAAGTATTTATCATTAACGTGTGGTTTGGATTGTTATTATTAGTGAAAATTACGGAATATGTGGTAACATATTTACCATTTCTAAACATTTTGAAATTTTCTTTCCCTAAACAATGTAAGCACTGATCAATTTGAGCTTGTCTTTGAATTGATAATTCTGAATTTTCTTTATTCTTATCAGATTTGACATACTCTCTCACAGAGCCATTCTCATTCCGGCGATTCCTTGGTAGTCTATTTTCATCTGTCTTGTTTTCGTTCTTCCTTCTATTTTTATTCTTCCGTTGATTAACAATTTCTTTAGAACCCGTATCCTTGTTATTATTATCCTTATTTATTATGGACTTGCCATTATCTAACTTCTTATTATTGTTTCTATTTCTTCTATTATTATTTCTTGATGAAAAATTTTTATTTTTATTGCCGGTTGATGGTATGCTACCTGGCGTACTTTCGACACAATCAGATCTCTCCAAGGACATAGTGATAGTCAAACAGATAGAAATTTAATTCTTGATACTCTATATATTGTATGTCGAAATATCAGTATATCCGTTAACGGTTTCAAGTATGACAAAACGCTATGTTTAAGTTACTCATCTGTGCCGTTACCATTATATCAGCAACTGGTTCCTCCCAGTGAAATAATAATTTTTCGGCACCGAAAGTTCGCCCAGTGAAATCTCGCGCAAAACAAATTGGGACACATAACCCTAAGTGAAAAAAATGAAAAGACCTAATACTATTAAGTGATATGACTGGAACCATTAAGATCAATTCATCAATAGACAAACGTTACTAATTTGTAGACTATATGAAATCTTTACGCATACTGATGTCAATGTCTTACAGTTTTGTCAATGACTCTTACAATATGTTCACCACCAGAATATTTTCAAAATAAACAATACAACTAAGTCAAAATAACGAAAATAACTTCAAAGTTTGGTAATCTACGAACGGCTTTCAATTGTGATCATACTGCAGTGCAGAAACCCTACGTATTTTTGTGTTAAATTCTAACCATCAATACTCTTCAGACCTGGGAAAATATCTTTCAAGCGGCAAAAACATACTTTCTATTAGGCCTTGAGATTGTTATAATTTATGAGAGATACTGTGAAATGGTTGCACAAGTCCTCAAACATCTCTAACTGCCTGTTGGCTCAATAGTTACTCTTTTCTCATCCAGCTAGATCCTGAAGAAAATGGCCACTGAGAAAAATAATTAAGTAAATTGTTTGGTACTGTAACCACAGAGACCCCGTAGATCCATTTCACGAGACAAAATTGAAATTTTTCATTTACTTTAGTTTCACAGAGAATACAATGAAGGAGACCGAAAGTTTGCTTGCATGCTATACATAATACAATAGACAGTTGATGTTACGTAGTGTTCATTCCATGAAAAAAGTCTTGCAGTTTTTATTATATCAGCGCATACTGCCACTCCTTCTGGCCCCCTTTAAGTTCACCCTCTTTTTATCGTTATTGTTGCCATTTGTAACTTTCCTTCAGTATGAGTAATATAGCATCCAGTAACGAGATTTCTCTTATATAATGATGTAAATAAAGTTATATAAACAGATCATTGAATAGAAAAATGTACTATTTTACAAAACTGCTACTCTTTTCTCCCGAGAATATATACCACTATATATAAATCACAACTCTGTAACAGTACATTAAGTCTGACACGAATTAAAATGGCTCGTCCTTCAATTAAAGAATATCTAAAATCCAATCCTAAAAAGGTCCTTGTATTGGATGGTGGTCAAGGTACAGAATTAGAAAACAGAGGTATTGATGTTGCTAACCCAGTTTGGTCAACTATCCCATTCATTAATGATTCCTTTTGGTCTGATAAATCATCTAAGGATAGACAAATCGTCAAGGAAATGTTTAACGATTTCCTAGCTGCAGGTGCAGAAATATTAATGACTACGACATATCAGACAAGTTTTAAATCGGTCTCTGAAAATACTCCAATTAAAACTATTCAGGAATATGATACTTTATTGAATCATATTGTTCAATTCTCAAGAGATTGTATAGGTGAAGACAAATTTTTAATTGGTTGTATTGGTCCATGGGGTGCTCATGTTTGCGCTGAATTCAATGGTGATTATGGTTCAAATCCTGAAAAGATAGACTATTATAATTATTTCAAACCTCAATTAGATAATTTCTTTCAAAATGATAACCTTGATTTAATTGCATTTGAAACTATTCCAAATATCCATGAATTGAAAGCCATATTATCATGGGATCAAACAATTTTATCTAAACCTTTCTATATTGGTTTATCTGTGCATGAAAATGGTCTTTTAAGGGACGGTTCCTCTATGGAAGATGTAGCTAATCTAGTGAAATCATTAGGAGACAAAATAAATCCAAATCTGTTATTATTAGGTATTAATTGTGTTAGTTTTAACCATTCTGCAGAT